>JANSWA010000085.1:35000-37500 GCA_028015225.1 Carex myosuroides | reverse complement strand
GCCTTGGTCTGTGTTTTTCCCCCGCTTGGTCCGTGCTTTGCCCCCGCTTTTCGGGCCATGTACACCGCTTGGCATGTACATTCGGGCCATGTACACCACCGGCGTGTACATGAGGGGGGCGCCCCTTCCAAAATTCTCCTACCCCTAATAGGGAATATGCATTTTTACCCTCCAGCCACGCCCAGGGTTACCACCCCCTGGAAATCCCCCAGGTTCCCCCCCATTTTACGTGGATGCGCTGACGCTGAGGGCCAGCAGCACCGACGCTGAGCGCCAGCAGCACCGACGGAAGGCACCGACGGGGGCATGTACACCGACGGAAGGCACCGACGCACACCGCTTGGGCATGTACATGGCAGCACCGACGCTGAGGGCCAGCAACACCGACGGGGGCATGTACATGGGGGGCAACCGACGGAAGGCACCGACGCTGAGCGCCAGCGCCCCGACGCTGAGCGCCAGCGCACCGACGCAGCACCGACGCTGAGCGCCAGCGGCACCGACGGGGCATGTACACCCTTGGGCATGTACATGGGAACACCGCCGCTGGGCGCCAGCAGCACCGACGCAGAGCGCCAGCAGCACCGACGGACAGCACCGACGGGGGCATGTACACCACCGGCGTGTACATGAGGGGGCACCCCTTTTGAAAATCTTGCCCCCCTAATAGGGAATATGCATTTTTTGGCTCTAGCCATGCCCAGGGTTACCACCCCCTAAAAATCCCCCATGTCAAAAAATTGGTGTTCCGCCGCTTTTTTACGTGATTTCACCCGTTTTCAACGCAAGTTGCCCCGATCCACCGATTTTATGTTCAAATTTTTTTCAAAATTCAAATTTTTGCAAATCGCCCGCAGCACCGACGCTGGGCGCCAGCAGCACCGACGGAAGCACCGACGCTGGGCGCCAGCTGCACCGACGGAAGCACCGACGCTGGGCGCCAGCTGCACCGACGGAAGCACCGACGCTGGGCGCCAGCAGAACCGACGGGGGCATGTACACCCTTGGGCATGTACATGGGAACACCGACGCTGGGCGCCAGCAGCACCGACGCAGAGCGCCAGCAGCACCGACGGACAGCACCGACGGGGGCATATACCCCGACGAAAGGCACCGACGGGGGCTTGTACACCCTTGGGCATGTACATGGTGGCCACCCCCTTTTCAATTTTTTTTCAAGGCTCCGACGCAAAGCACCCGCCGCACCGACGGGGCACCGACGGGGCACCGACGGGGCACCGACGTAAGGCACCGACGGGGCACCGACGTAAGGCACCGACGGGGCATGTACACCCTTGGGCATGTACATGGGAACACCGACGGGGCATGTACACCCTTGGGCATGTACATGGGAACACCGACGCTGGACGCCAGCAGCACCGACGCAGAGCGCCAGCAGCACTGACGGACAGCACCGACGGGGGCATGTACACCACCGGCGTGTACATGAGGGGGCACCCCTTTTGAAAATCTTGCCCCCCTAATAGGGAATATGCATTTTTTGGCTCTAGCCATGCCCAGGGTTACCACCCCCTGAAAATCCCCCATGTCAAAAAATTGGTGTTCCGCCGCTTTTTTACGTGATTTCACCCGTTTTCAACGCAAGTTGCCCCGATCCACCGATTTTACGTTCAAATTTTTTTTCAAAATTCAAATTTTTGCAAATCGCCCGCAGCACCGACGCTGGGCGCCAGCAGCACCGACGGAAGCACCGACGCTGGGCGCCAGCTGCACCGACGGAAGCACCGACGCTGGGCGCCAGCTGCACCGACGGAAGCACCGACGCTGGGCGCCAGCGGAACCGACGGGGGCAGGTACACCCTTGGGCATGTACATGGGAACACCGACGCTGGGCGCCAGCAGCACCGACGCAGAGCGCCAGCAGCACCGACGGACAGCACCGACGGGGGCATATACCCCGACGAAAGGCACCGACGGGGGCTTGTACACCCTTGGGCATGTACATGGTGGCCACCCCCTTTTCAATTTTTTTTCAAGGCTCCGACGCAAAGCGCCCGCCGCACCGATGGGGCACCGACGGGGCACCGACGGGGCACCGACGTAAGGCACCGACGGGGCACCGACGTAAGGCACCGACGGGGCATGTACACCCTTGGGCATGTACATGGGAACACCGACGGGGCATGTACACCCTTGGGCATGTACATGGGAACACCGACGCTGGACGCCAGCAGCACCGACGCAGAGCGCCAGCAGCACCGACGGACAGCACCGACGGGGGCATGTACACCACCGGCGTGTACATGAGGGGGCACCCCTTTTGAAAATCTTGCCCCCCTAATAGGGAATATGCATTTTTTGGCTCTAGCCATGCCCAGGGTTACCACCCCCTGAAAATCCCCCATGTCAAAAAATTGGTGTTCCGCCGCTTTTTTACGTGATTTCACCCGTTTTCAACGCAAGTTGCCCCGATCCACCGATTTTACGTTCAAATTTTTTTCAAAATTCAAATTTTTTTCAAATTTCAAATTTTTTTCAA
>JANSWA010000085.1:25000-27500 GCA_028015225.1 Carex myosuroides | reverse complement strand
TGGTCATTTTTCAGCCGCTCAGTCCGTGTTTCGGGTCTGTTCGGGTCATTTTTAAGCCGCCTTGGTCATTTTTCAGCCGCTCGGTCCGTGTTTTTCGTGTTTCGGGTCTGTTCGGGTCATTTTTAAGCCGCCTTGGTCCGTGTTTCGGGTCTGTTCGGGTCATTTTTCAGCCGCTCGGTCCGTGTTTCGGGTCTGTTCGGGTCATTTTTAAGCCGCCTTGGTCATTTTTCAGCCGCTCGGTCCGTGTTTTTCGTGTTTCGGGTCTGTTCGGGTCATTTTTAAGCCGCCTTGGTCCGTGTTTCGGGTCTGTTCGGGTCATTTTTCAGCCGCTCGGTCCGTGTTTCGGGTCTGTTCGGGTCATTTTTCAGCCGCTCGGTCCGT
Organism: Carex myosuroides; assembly: GCA_028015225.1. Lineage (NCBI taxonomy): Eukaryota > Viridiplantae > Streptophyta > Magnoliopsida > Poales > Cyperaceae > Carex > Carex myosuroides. Next base: position 27,119 of record JANSWA010000085.1, on the reverse strand, counting down.
GTTTCGGGTCTGTTCGGGTCATTTTTAGGCCGCCTTGGTCCGTGTTTTTCCCCCGCTTGGTCCGTGTTTTTCCCACCGCTTGTTCCATGTTTTTCCCCCGCTCAATCCGTGTTTTTCAGCCGCCTTGGTCCGTGTTTCGGGTCTGTTCGGGTCATTTTTAAGCCGCCTTGGTCCGTATTTCGGGTCTGTTCGGGTCGTTTTTAAGCCGCCTTGGTCTGTGTTTTTCCCCCGCTTGGTCCGTGCTTTGCCCCCGCTTTTCGGGCCATGTACACCGCTTGGCATGTACATTCGGGCCATGTACACCACCGGCGTGTACATGAGGGGGGCGCCCCTTCCAAAATTCTCCTACCCCTAATAGGGAATATGCATTTTTACCCTCCAGCCACGCCCAGGGTTACCACCCCCTGGAAATCCCCCAGGTTCCCCCCCATTTTACGTGGATGCGCTGACGCTGAGGGCCAGCAGCACCGACGCTGAGCGCCAGCAGCACCGACGGAAGGCACCGACGGGGGCATGTACACCGACGGAAGGCACCGACGCACACCGCTTGGGCATGTACATGGCAGCACCGACGCTGAGGGCCAGCAACACCGACGGGGGCATGTACATGGGGGGCAACCGACGGAAGGCACCGACGCTGAGCGCCAGCGCCCCGACGCTGAGCGCCAGCGCACCGACGCAGCACCGACGCTGAGCGCCAGCGGCACCGACGGGGCATGTACACCCTTGGGCATGTACATGGGAACACCGCCGCTGGGCGCCAGCAGCACCGACGCAGAGCGCCAGCAGCACCGACGGACAGCACCGACGGGGGCATGTACACCACCGGCGTGTACATGAGGGGGCACCCCTTTTGAAAATCTTGCCCCCCTAATAGGGAATATGCATTTTTTGGCTCTAGCCATGCCCAGGGTTACCACCCCCTGAAAATCCCCCATGTCAAAAAATTGGTGTTCCGCCGCTTTTTTACGTGATTTCACCCGTTTTCAACGCAAGTTGCCCCGATCCACCGATTTTATGTTCAAATTTTTTTCAAAATTCAAATTTTTGCAAATCGCCCGCAGCACCGACGCTGGGCGCCAGCAGCACCGACGGAAGCACCGACGCTGGGCGCCAGCTGCACCGACGGAAGCACCGACGCTGGGCGCCAGCTGCACCGACGGAAGCACCGACGCTGGGCGCCAGCAGAACCGACGGGGGCATGTACACCCTTGGGCATGTACATGGGAACACCGACGCTGGGCGCCAGCAGCACCGACGCAGAGCGCCAGCAGCACCGACGGACAGCACCGACGGGGGCATATACCCCGACGAAAGGCACCGACGGGGGCTTGTACACCCTTGGGCATGTACATGGTGGCCACCCCCTTTTCAATTTTTTTTCAAGGCTCCGACGCAAAGCGCCCGCCGCACCGACGGGGCACCGACGGGGCACCGACGGGGCACCGACGGGGCACCGACGGGGCACCGACGTAAGGCACCGACGGGGCATGTACACCCTTGGGCATGTACATGGGAACACCGACGGGGCATGTACACCCTTGGGCATGTACATGGGAACACCGACGCTGGACGCCAGCAGCACCGACGCAGAGCGCCAGCAGCACTGACGGACAGCACCGACGGGGGCATGTACACCACCGGCGTGTACATGAGGGGGCACCCCTTTTGAAAATCTTGCCCCCCTAATAGGGAATATGCATTTTTTGGCTCTAGCCATGCCCAGGGTTACCACCCCCTGAAAATCCCCCATGTCAAAAAATTGGTGTTCCGCCGCTTTTTTACGTGATTTCACCCGTTTTCAACGCAAGTTGCCCCGATCCACCGATTTTACGTTCAAATTTTTTTTCAAAATTCAAATTTTTGCAAATCGCCCGCAGCACCGACGCTGGGCGCCAGCAGCACCGACGGAAGCACCGACGCTGGGCGCCAGCTGCACCGACGGAAGCACCGACGCTGGGCGCCAGCTGCACCGACGGAAGCACCGACGCTGGGCGCCAGCAGAACCGACGGGGGCAGGTACACCCTTGGGCATGTACATGGGAACACCGACGCTGGGCGCCAGCAGCACCGACGCAGAGCGCCAGCAGCACCGACGGACAGCACCGACGGGGGCATA
>JANSWA010000085.1:0-15000 GCA_028015225.1 Carex myosuroides | reverse complement strand
ACCCTATTTTGCGCGGGGCGTCTCCACGCTTAGCCGCCCCGCTCAACCTTGTTTCTGCGGGGCGTCCCACGCTTAGACGCCCCGCTCAACCCTATTTTGCGCGGGGCGTCTCCACGCTTAGACGCCCCGCTCCACCGCGTTTCACCGCGTTTTGCGCGGGGCGTCTCCACGCTTAGACGCCCCGCTAGCGTGTTTTGCAGGGGCGTCTCCACGCTTAGACGCCCCGCTCAAACACGGTTGTGCGGGGCGTCTCCACGCTTAGCCGCCCCGCTCAACCTTGTTTCTGCGGGGCGTCCCACGCTTAGACGCCCCGCTCAACCCTATTTTGCGCGGGGCGTCTCCACGCTTAGACGCCCCGCTCCACCGCGTTTCACCGCGTTTTGCGCGGGGCGTCTCCACGCTTAGACGCCCCGCTAGCGTGTTTTGCAGGGGCGTCTCCACGCTTAGACGCCCTGCTCCCCCGCGTTTCACCGCGTTTTGCGCGGGGCGTCTCCACGCTTAGACGCCCCGCTAGCGTGTTTTGCAGGGGCGTCTCCACGCTTAGACGCCCCGCTCAAACACGGTTGTGCGGGGCGTCTCCACGCTTAGATGCCCCGCTCAACCGTGTTTCTGCGGGGCGTCCCACGCTTAGACGCCCCGCTCAACCCTATTTTGCGCGGGGCGTCTCCACGCTTAGACGCCCCGCTCAAACACGTGTTTTTAAGCCGCCTTGGTCCGTGTTTGGGGTCTGTTCGGGTCATTTTTCAGCCGCTCGGTCCGTGTTTCGAGTCTGTTCGGGTCATTTTTAAGCCGCCTTGGTCATTTTTCAGCCGCTCGGTCCGTCTTTTTCGTGTTTCGGGTCTGTTCGGGTCATTTTTAAGCCGCCTTGGTCCGTGTTTCTCCCCCGCTTGGTCCGTGTTTTTCCCTCCGCTTGTTCCGTGTTTTTCCCCCGCTCAATCCGTGTTTTTCAGCCGCCTTGGTCCGTGTTTCGGGTCTGTTCGGGTCATTTTTAAGCCGCCTTGGTCATTTTTCAGCCGCTCAGTCCGTGTTTCGGGTCTGTTCGGGTCATTTTTAAGCCGCCTTGGTCATTTTTCAGCCGCTCGGTCCGTGTTTTTCGTGTTTCGGGTCTGTTCGGGTCATTTTTAAGCCGCCTTGGTCCGTGTTTCGGGTCTGTTCGGGTCATTTTTCAGCCGCTCGGTCCGTGTTTCGGGTCTGTTCGGGTCATTTTTAAGCCGCCTTGGTCATTTTTCAGCCGCTCGGTCCGTGTTTTTCGTGTTTCGGGTCTGTTCGGGTCATTTTTAAGCCGCCTTGGTCCGTGTTTCGGGTCTGTTCGGGTCATTTTTCAGCCGCTCGGTCCGTGTTTCGGGTCTGTTCGGGTCATTTTTCAGCCGCTCGGTCCGTGTTTCGGGTCTGTTCGGGTCATTTTTAGGCCGCCTTGGTCCGTGTTTTTCCCCCGCTTGGTCCGTGTTTTTCCCACCGCTTGTTCCATGTTTTTCCCCCGCTCAATCCGTGTTTTTCAGCCGCCTTGGTCCGTGTTTCGGGTCTGTTCGGGTCATTTTTAAGCCGCCTTGGTCCGTATTTCGGGTCTGTTCGGGTCGTTTTTAAGCCGCCTTGGTCTGTGTTTTTCCCCCGCTTGGTCCGTGCTTTGCCCCCGCTTTTCGGGCCATGTACACCGCTTGGCATGTACATTCGGGCCATGTACACCACCGGCGTGTACATGAGGGGGGCGCCCCTTCCAAAATTCTCCTACCCCTAATAGGGAATATGCATTTTTACCCTCCAGCCACGCCCAGGGTTACCACCCCCTGGAAATCCCCCAGGTTCCCCCCCATTTTACGTGGATGCGCTGACGCTGAGGGCCATATACACCGTCGATCTAGTTTTTATCATAAAATAACACCAAATATCTTGTATTTTGGATATAAAGCGAATATAATACACCAAGAATCAAGTTACTGCGTTCGCTCGATGTTTCAATGCAGGAAACAGTGCAGAATGATGAAAAACTGTCCAATGCGGACGCATTATCCACCAGTGCGGACGCACTGGGTACTTAGCCGATTTTCCAGCAGCGCAGACCTCACAGACGAAAAGTCCGAGCGTAATGCGGCCGCATTCACCTTCAGTGCGGACGCATTCACTACTTAGCCGATTTTTGCGACTTTCAGAATTCGCCAGAAAACAGAAGTTCAATATCAATGCGGACGCACTCACAGCCAGTGCGGACGCACTCAGTACTTAGACTATTTTTTGAAATCTTCGGATTCTTTGGAAAACAGAAAAACATCCCAATGCGGACGCATTAAGATCCAGTGCGGACGCACTCATGAAATTTTGCAGAAAATCCAGAAAAGGAAACTTGGAACCAAAGGAGATTTGGAGTCGGTGCGACCCAGACCACCCGCACTCAACTCCAGTGCGGACGCACTGGACTCGCAGACAGCCAGAAATTCGCATTTTCAAGAGGTTTTCTATTCTGGGCTTCCAAGGAACACGTTTTAGAAGGCCAAAAATAGCCATGGCAGTCTGAGGAGTGCACCCACTAACTCCACTTCTATCCTCTAAATTGGGCAAGGCCTTTGGCTATAAAAGAGGAAGAATTTCATCTCTCTAATATCGATTATTATATCCATATTTCCACAAATTGAGAGAGAGAGATCCTGCAGAAATTCTAGAAGGCTTTTCAAGGAAGGAGAAGAAGAAGAAGATTCAAGCAAGGAGTCGGCAAGATCGAGGTTTTAGATCTAAGAAAGGGTGTAATCATTTCTTTATCTTATTTCTTATTGTTTTTGCCAATCTTTGTAATGGATCTCTCCAAGAGAGAGTAGTTCTCTTTCTAGGGGTTTAGGTCAATGCATGAACTTGTTTAATTCTAGATTATTCGGATATTTGTTTTTATTATGATTGTGTTATCGGATTTGATTGTTAATTTCTGTGATTTATTCTTTATGAATTTCATTAGTACTCGTTCCTTTGAGTTCACCTGGTTAGGATTTATTGAATTGAAGTAGTTTTGAAATCCCGTTGATCGGGTCTTTCCGCTTTAAATTTATTAAATTCCGGCATTGGTCATGAGGAGACTACTAATTGAAACCATAAAGACACACCTTAGGGTTGGGTTAGAAGCGACCGTACTTTGATATCCAATCCGGAACTATAGAAATTAAAGTTAGGATTTTGGTGAAGGACCGAAAGGAGAAGGCAAATCCTAAATTAGGACACCTTAGAACAAATATCGATATATGCTTTGTAGCATGAGATTAAATATCCCTCTAGGTTAGTGACAGCCCTAGAATTCGAGGCACATTAATCCATAAAGCGCAAAGTAGTCGTATTAATATTTGTTCCAAAGGCTAACATAGGTTAGAAACCTCATCAAATCAAACATGAATTTAAACAAACCGAATAAATAGAATTAGCAAGGGATTGTAGACCGAATACCCCTAGATCTCCTTAAACTTGAAAACAAACCAATCTTTCTTTCCTTTATTTTATTTACATTTATTGTTTGAAACTCCTCTTTTTCGGGTATTGAACCCAACTTTAGGATTTTAAGAACAAAACCCCCCATTTACTTTTATTGTTTAGTTTTAATAGTAGTTTTCTTTATTAAAAATTAGTGTTTCCCTCTCTCCCTGCGGATCGACACCTAAATACTACAATCGATAGGTTGTGCGCTTGCAACTAACCTATTTATTGAGTACGAAGGTTTTATAAATATTAAAGGCAAAAGAGTACAAAATCATTATATCTAAAATACTCAACAAGCTTTTTGGCGCCGTTGCCGGGGAGAATAGGATAGATACTAGTTTTTATTTTAGGAAAGTACTTTTAATTCTTAGTTTCCTTATTTACTTTTCAGAAAAATTAAAAATCCAAAAATAGTTTATTTCTTTTTTTTACAATTTCTGAAATTTACTTTCCTTATTTAAGAAAAATCCAAAAATATTTACTTTCCTTATTTAATTTTCTGCACTTTACTATTCTCTATTTCTATTCTCTCTCTTTCACATTTCATCTCTTTTCTTCTCTCATGGCGAGCCCAAACCAACAAGGCCACCGCTTCGGTTTCATTCCTCAAGGCCAAGATCCACGCGAAATCAAGCCCTCTCTCATCCACTTGCTTGGCCAAAGTCAGTTTGGGAGAGCCCTAAACGAAGATCCACATGCCCACTTGGCGGTTTTCGAAGAATCTTGCGGCACTTTCGCTAGAGAAGGAGAAGAGCTAGACAACCTCAAGCTCAAATGCTTCCATCTATCCCTCCGTGACAATGCAAGGACATGGCTAAGGACCGTGAATCGTGACAACATAAGAAGATGGGACGACATGGAGAAGTTATTCTTAGGAAAATACTTTCCTCCATCCAAAACCCAGCACTTTCGAACAAAGATCACGACCTTCAAGCAAGCCGAGGGAGAATCTTTGACCGAGGCATGGGATAGATGGGCGGAGCTTCAACGCTTGTGCCCTAACCATGGTCTCGACATGTGGTTGCTCTTCCAATTCTTCTTTGCAGGTTGCACAATCGCCACAAAGACTCACTTGAATTCCGCCGCAGGAGGTAATATGTCCAAGATGGATCCCCAACAAGCCATGCTAATGATCGAGGACATGGCAATCAACCAAAGGGAATGGACGGCCGAGAGAAGTGGACGAACCCAAACCACACCGGGAGTCCTAAAAACCGACGAAGTTACCGCCTTGAAAGCCCAAATAGATGCCTTGCAACATCAAATGGCACAAATGCAAAACGCCAAATCCGTGACAAAGAAGGCTTCATGCAGCATTTGTGGAGAGGCGACTCATATCACCGCCGATTGCCAAGTCCTCATAGAAGGAGAGGAAGTCGAGCAAGCCAATGCAATATTCTATAATCAAGGTGATAAGAGGAACGACCCGATCTACAATAAGGTTAGGCCAAATGATAACTCAAATACATACAACCCTAACACAAGGTGGAACCATCCGAATTTCAAGTGGAGGACTGAAAATGACAACTCAAATCAATATCAAGGTAATTCCAATCAATACCAAAATTGGTCAAACCAAAACTCGTACGAAGGACCTTCTCAAAACAATAAATTAGAAAAATTGATAGAGGGCCTTGTGATATCTCAAAACGAGTTCATGAACCAACAAAGAAGCACCAATACCGATATTTTGGATTCCTTGAGGAATTTGAACAATAGGTTTGAGTTTTTAGAAACTAAAACGAAGATGCTAGAGACACAAATAGCACAACAAGCATCTTCGTCCTCTCGCCAACAAGGCACACTTCCGGGCAAACCCGACATCAATCCACGAGAGTATGCAAATGCTGTGACTTTGAGGAGTGATAAGGAATATGATGAACCAATCCAACCACAAGGACTCCCTCAATCCACACAATCTGAACCGATTTCAGCCGCACCAATTGATCCACCAATCGCACCGGCATCAGAAAAGCATCACAAAACTGGTAATTCTAACTCAACAAAGGTACAAAAATCTGAAACTCCAAAGTATGTTCCTCCTCTTAGGTTCCTACCTTTTCCACAACGGTTGGTAAAGAACAAACTAGACCAACAATATGCCAAATTCATTGAACAATTGAAAAAACTGAACATTACCATACCTTTCACCAAGGCAATTGCACAAATGCCAACCTATGTCAAGTTTCTCAAAGAAATGTTGTCAAACAAAAAGAAACTTGAAGAGGTTGGAACCATTTCTCTAAATACGCAATGTAGTGCACTTTTCTTGACCAAACTACCTCCCAAACTTAAGGACCCCGGTAGTTTTACTATTCCATGCGAAATTGGGGAGACCGAATTCAATAGTTGTTTGTGTGATTTAGGTGCTAGCGTATGTTTAATGCCAAAAGCGGTTTATGAAAGGTTAGGTCTAGGAGAATTGAAACCAACAAAAATATCGCTCCAATTAGCGGATAGATCCGTTAGATACCCGGTAGGAATTTTGGAGGATGCAATTGTCAAAATTGGTAAATTTTTCTTACCGGTAGATTTTGTTGTGGTGGAGATGGAAGAGGATACACAAACTCCCCTTCTATTGGGACGTGATTTTCTAACCACAGCAGGTGCAATCATAGATGTGCGTGATGGAAAGATTTCTTTCCGAGTAGGTGATGAAAATGTTGAATTTAATGTTTTTAAATCTCTCCAATTTCCATCTAATGATAATGATTCGATATGCAGGGTAGATGTTTTAGACTCTACAATTAATGATCATTTAGATAGGATGATGGAAGGAGAACAACCGAATGAAATTCTGAAAGAAATCGATAAAGAAACAACTCAAAACGACGAAAACAACCAATCGTGCAGCCTAGGCAGCCCACACGAAACTTTGCAAAACCAAGTTTTTGCCGTTTCAACATGCACAATGCCACCGAAGGTCGAACTCAAACCATTGCCAACAACCCTCAAATACAAATCTCTTGGCTCATATGAGACACATCCCGTCATAATCAATGCCGCCTTGAACCAAGAAGAGAAGACAAGGCATTGGCACGACAAACACATCGGAAGAAGTTTTCAAGAAGGACCATATCGAGTATCACGAGTTTTCGACCATGGTGCCTTCAAAATCTGGAGCGAAAAAATGGGTTCATTCAAAGTCAATGGACAGCGGCTCAAACATTTCATTCAAGATGAACCGGTCATCGAAAAGGAGGCAATTGCCCTCGATGATCCACCACCTTTAAACTGAGCCTCAACAAGTCGTGCTCCCGACGTTAAACCGAGCAACATCTTGTGAGTTTCTATTTCTCTTTTTAATTTCCTCTTCTAGTATGAATTGACACATTGAGGACAATGTTTTGTTTAAGCTGGGGGGAGGTTAAATGAAAAACTGAAATTCACAATTGTATCTTGCATTTAGTTTAAGCATGTTTAAATTTTTTGTTTAAAACTAGGGTTTTACCTAACCATGAATAGGGTCCAGTCCGACTTGTTAGGATGTTTACCTAGTTTTGTGTCATGCATTTTGTTGATAAATTTGGGTGATTGACAATAATTAGGAGTATTCATGCACAATTTTTTCGAATTTTTTGTAAAACCCTTGGAATAATTTGAAATGACTACATAATTTGGCGAAAAACTTTGTGAAAATAAAGGTGTATGAAATTGGGGCATTAGGAATTCAAATTTATTAGAGAAGCTATTTAGATTTGGAAATTTTAAATTTAGAAAGATTGAGATATCCACAAGTATGAAAGAATACTTAGGGATGTGTGTATTCATGATATATGCATATATGTTGTGAAATTGGGTAAAAATTGAAAATTTTGGAAAATAAAAGGTGACTCCAATGACCTATGTTACGGCTTCATGACGTACTTATGGTTATGAGTCCTTAGCACTCTTGCTCCGCTAGTCTCCCGATAAAATTGACATTCGTGTTAGTGGAAGGGTTAGACTAAGAGCATGCAAAGCACCCTTGAATTAGAACGGTTGGGTACAGTTAACTACTTGTAACTAACCGGTGCTTAAATAAGGATGGGGAAAATAGTGCTAATTCAAAGTGAGAAAAATCAAAAGCAACAAAACAAAAGGAATATGCATGTATCAACACACGAAGTCCGTAATTATTCTTACCCAAGTTTGATTCAAGCTTGGGGGTATTTTTCTACATTTTAAATGGCATATCTTTTAAATTTGGGTATACGAAGTTCACAAATTCAAAGCCTTTAAGGAAATAAAAGTTAGAGTAATCGAATTGTGGGTTGATTCATAATTATTCGAGGGTTGAACTTGGGATTTGGGAAATATGCATGAAGGTTTTTTAAATTTTGGCAAGATCATACAAGTTTTTCATTTTGAGAAATATATACTTGATATAGGGTTAAATTGTAGATCGAATTGTAGTCCCAGTTTAGATGTTGCTTGGGGACAAGCAAGGTTCAAGCTTGGGGGTATTTGATAGGTGTATTTTATATACACCGTCGATCTAGTTTTTATCATAAAATAACACCAAATATCTTGTATTTTGGATATAAAGCGAATATAATACACCAAGAATCAAGTTACTGCGTTCGCTCGATGTTTCAATGCAGGAAACAGTGCAGAATGATGAAAAACTGTCCAATGCGGACGCATTATCCACCAGTGCGGACGCACTGGGTACTTAGCCGATTTTCCAGCAGCGCAGACCTCACAGACGAAAAGTCCGAGCGTAATGCGGCCGCATTCACCTTCAGTGCGGACGCATTCACTACTTAGCCGATTTTTGCGACTTTCAGAATTCGCCAGAAAACAGAAGTTCAATATCAATGCGGACGCACTCACAGCCAGTGCGGACGCACTCAGTACTTAGACTATTTTTTGAAATCTTCGGATTCTTTGGAAAACAGAAAAACATCCCAATGCGGACGCATTAAGATCCAGTGCGGACGCACTCATGAAATTTTGCAGAAAATCCAGAAAAGGAAACTTGGAACCAAAGGAGATTTGGAGTCGGTGCGACCCAGACCACCCGCACTCAACTCCAGTGCGGACGCACTGGACTCGCAGACAGCCAGAAATTCGCATTTTCAAGAGGTTTTCTATTCTGGGCTTCCAAGGAACACGTTTTAGAAGGCCAAAAATAGCCATGGCAGTCTGAGGAGTGCACCCACTAACTCCACTTCTATCCTCTAAATTGGGCAAGGCCTTTGGCTATAAAAGAGGAAGAATTTCATCTCTCTAATATCGATTATTATATCCATATTTCCACAAATTGAGAGAGAGAGATCCTGCAGAAATTCTAGAAGGCTTTTCAAGGAAGGAGAAGAAGAAGAAGATTCAAGCAAGGAGTCGGCAAGATCGAGGTTTTAGATCTAAGAAAGGGTGTAATCATTTCTTTATCTTATTTCTTATTGTTTTTGCCAATCTTTGTAATGGATCTCTCCAAGAGAGAGTAGTTCTCTTTCTAGGGGTTTAGGTCAATGCATGAACTTGTTTAATTCTAGATTATTCGGATATTTGTTTTTATTATGATTGTGTTATCGGATTTGATTGTTAATTTCTGTGATTTATTCTTTATGAATTTCATTAGTACTCGTTCCTTTGAGTTCACCTGGTTAGGATTTATTGAATTGAAGTAGTTTTGAAATCCCGTTGATCGGGTCTTTCCGCTTTAAATTTATTAAATTCCGGCATTGGTCATGAGGAGACTACTAATTGAAACCATAAAGACACACCTTAGGGTTGGGTTAGAAGCGACCGTACTTTGATATCCAATCCGGAACTATAGAAATTAAAGTTAGGATTTTGGTGAAGGACCGAAAGGAGAAGGCAAATCCTAAATTAGGACACCTTAGAACAAATATCGATATATGCTTTGTAGCATGAGATTAAATATCCCTCTAGGTTAGTGACAGCCCTAGAATTCGAGGCACATTAATCCATAAAGCGCAAAGTAGTCGTATTAATATTTGTTCCAAAGGCTAACATAGGTTAGAAACCTCATCAAATCAAACATGAATTTAAACAAACCGAATAAATAGAATTAGCAAGGGATTGTAGACCGAATACCCCTAGATCTCCTTAAACTTGAAAACAAACCAATCTTTCTTTCCTTTATTTTATTTACATTTATTGTTTGAAACTCCTCTTTTTCGGGTATTGAACCCAACTTTAGGATTTTAAGAACAAAACCCCCCATTTACTTTTATTGTTTAGTTTTAATAGTAGTTTTCTTTATTAAAAATTAGTGTTTCCCTCTCTCCCTGCGGATCGACACCTAAATACTACAATCGATAGGTTGTGCGCTTGCAACTAACCTATTTATTGAGTACGAAGGTTTTATAAATATTAAAGGCAAAAGAGTACAAAATCATTATATCTAAAATACTCAACAATGCGCTGACGCTGAGGGCCAGCAGCACCGACGCTGAGCGCCAGCAGCACCGACGGAAGGCACCGACGGGGGCATGTACACCGACGGAAGGCACCGACGCACACCGCTTGGGCATGTACATGGCAGCACCGACGCTGAGGGCCAGCAACACCGACGGGGGCATGTACATGGGGGGCAACCGACGGAAGGCACCGACGCTGAGCGCCAGCGCCCCGACGCTGAGCGCCAGCGCACCGACGCAGCACCGACGCTGAGCGCCAGCGGCACCGACGGGGCATGTACACCCTTGGGCATGTACATGGGAACACCGCCGCTGGGCGCCAGCAGCACCGACGCAGAGCGCCAGCAGCACCGACGGACAGCACCGACGGGGGCATGTACACCACCGGCGTGTACATGAGGGGGCACCCCTTTTGAAAATCTTGCCCCCCTAATAGGGAATATGCATTTTTTGGCTCTAGCCATGCCCAGGGTTACCACCCCCTGAAAATCCCCCATGTCAAAAAATTGGTGTTCCGCCGCTTTTTTACGTGATTTCACCCGTTTTCAACGCAAGTTGCCCCGATCCACCGATTTTATGTTCAAAATTTTTTCAAAATTCAAATTTTTGCAAATCGCCCGCAGCACCGACGCTGGGCGCCAGCAGCACCGACGGAAGCACCGACGCTGGGCGCCAGCTGCACCGACGGAAGCACCGACGCTGGGCGCCAGCTGCACCGACGGAAGCACCGACGCTGGGCGCCAGCAGAACCGACGGGGGCATGTACACCCTTGGGCATGTACATGGGAACACCGACGCTGGGCGCCAGCAGCACCGACGCAGAGCGCCAGCAGCACCGACGGACAGCACCGACGGGGGCATATACCCCGACGAAAGGCACCGACGGGGGCTTGTACACCCTTGGGCATGTACATGGTGGCCACCCCCTTTTCAATTTTTTTTCAAGGCTCCGACGCAAAGCGCCCGCCGCACCGACGGGGCACCGACGGGGCACCGACGGGGCACCGACGTAAGGCACCGACGGGGCACCGACGTAAGGCACCGACGGGGCATGTACACCCTTGGGCATGTACATGGGAACACCGACGGGGCATGTACACCCTTGGGCATGTACATGGGAACACCGACGCTGGACGCCAGCAGCACCGACGCAGAGCGCCAGCAGCACTGACGGACAGCACCGACGGGGGCATGTACACCACCGGCGTGTACATGAGGGGGCACCCCTTTTGAAAATCTTGCCCCCCTAATAGGGAATATGCATTTTTTGGCTCTAGCCATGCCCAGGGTTACCACCCCCTGAAAATCCCCCATGTCAAAAAATTGGTGTTCCGCCGCTTTTTTACGTGATTTCACCCGTTTTCAACGCAAGTTGCCCCGATCCACCGATTTTACGTTCAAATTTTTTTTCAAAATTCAAATTTTTGCAAATCGCCCGCAGCACCGACGCTGGGCGCCAGCAGCACCGACGGAAGCACCGACGCTGGGCGCCAGCTGCACCGACGGAAGCACCGACGCTGGGCGCCAGCTGCACCGACGGAAGCACCGACGCTGGGCGCCAGCAGAACCGACGGGGGCAGGTACACCCTTGGGCATGTACATGGGAACACCGACGCTGGGCGCCAGCAGCACCGACGCAGAGCGCCAGCAGCACCGACGGACAGCACCGACGGGGGCATATACCCCGACGAAAGGCACCGACGGGGGCTTGTACACCCTTGGGCATGTACATGGTGGCCACCCCCTTTTCAATTTTTTTTCAAGGCTCCGACGCAAAGCGCCCGCCGCACCGACGGGGCACCGACGGGGCACCGACGTAAGGCACCGACGGGGCACCGACGTAAGGCACCGACGGGGCATGTACACCCTTGGGCATGTACATGGGAACACCGACGGGGCATGTACACCCTTGGGCATGTACATGGGAACACCGACGCTGGACGCCAGCAGCACCGACGCAGAGCGCCAGCAGCACCGACGGACAGCACCGACGGGGGCATGTACACCACCGGCGTGTACATGAGGGGGCACCCCTTTTGAAAATCTTGCCCCCCTAATAGGGAATATGCATTTTTTGGCTCTAGCCATGCCCAGGGTTACCACCCCCTGAAAATCCCCCATGTCAAAAAATTGGTGTTCCGCCGCTTTTTTACGTGATTTCACCCGTTTTCAACGCAAGTTGCCCCGATCCACCGATTTTACGTTCAAATTTTTTTTCAAAATTCAAATTTTTGCAAATCGCCCGCAGCACCGACGCTGGGCGCCAGCAGCACCGACGGAAGCACCGACGCTGGGCGCCAGCTGCACCGACGGAAGCACCGACGCTGGGCGCCAGCTGCACCGACGGAAGCACCGACGCTGGGCGCCAGCAGAACCGACGGGGGCAGGTACACCCTTGGGCATGTACATGGGAACACCGACGCTGGGCGCCAGCAGCACCGACGCAGAGCGCCAGCAGCACCGACGGACAGCACCGACGGGGGCATATACCCCGACGAAAGGCACCGACGGGGGCTTGTACACCCTTGGGCATGTACATGGTGGCCACCCCCTTTTCAATTTTTTTTCAAGGCTCCGACGCAAAGCGCCCGCCGCACCGACGGGGCACCGACGGGGCACCGACGGGGCACCGACGTAAGGCACCGACGGGGCACCGACGTAAGGCACCGACGGGGCATGTACACCCTTGGGCATGTACATGGGAACACCGACGGGGCATGTACACCCTTGGGCATGTACATGGGAACACCGACGCTGGACGCCAGCAGCACCGACGCAGAGCGCCAGCAGCACCGACGGACAGCACCGACGGGGGCATGTACACCACCGGCGTGTACATGAGGGGGCACCCCTTTTGAAAATCTTGCCCCCCTAATAGGGAATATGCATTTTTTGGCTCTAGCCATGCCCAGGGTTACCACCCCCTGAAAATCCCCCATGTCAAAAAATTGGTGTTCCGCCGCTTTTTTACGTGATTTCACCCGTTTTCAACGCAAGTTGCCCCGATCCACCGATTTTACGTTCAAATTTTTTTCAAAATTCAAATTTTTTTCAAATTTCAAATTTTTTTCAAAATTCAAATTTTTTTCAAAATTCAAATTTTTTTCAAATTTCAAATTTTTTTCAAAATTCAAATTTTTTTTCAAATTTCAAATTTTTTTCAAATTTCAAATTTTTTTCAAATTTCAAATTTTTTTCGAATTTCAAATTTTTTTCGAATCACCCGCAGCACCGACGCTGGGCGCCCGCAGCACCGACGCTGGGCGCCCGCAGCACCGACGCTGGGCGCCCGCAGCACCGACGCTGGGCGCCCGCAGCACCGACGCTGGGCGCCAGCGTCACCGACAGAAGCACCGACGGGGGCATGTACACCCTTGGGGATGTACATGCGAACACCGACGCTGGGCGCCAGCAGCACCGACGCAGAGCGCCAGCAGCACCGACGGACAGCACCGACGGGGGCATGTACACCACCGGCGTGTACACGAGGGGGCACCCCTTTTGAAAATCTTGCCCCCCTAGTAGGGAATATGCATTTTTTGGCTCTAGCCATGCCCAGGGTTACCACCCCCTGAAAATCCCCCATGTCATAAAATTGGTGTTCCACCGCTTTTTTATGTGATTTCACCCGTTTTCACCGCAAGTTGCCCGGATCCACCGATTTTAACTTCAAAATTTTTTCAAATTTCAATTTTTTTTCAAATTTGAATTTTTTTTCAAATTTGAATTTTTTTCAAGTTTCAAATTTTTTCAAATTTCACATTTTTTCAAATTTCAAATTTTTTGTCAAATCGCCCGCAGCACCGACGGAAGCACCGACGCTGGGCGCCAGCAGCACCGACGGAAGCACCGACGCGGGGCGCCAGCAGCACCGACGGAAGCACCGACGCTGGGCGCCAGCTGCACCGACGGAAGCACCGACGGGGGCATGTACACCCTTGGGCATGTACATGGGAACACCGACGCAGAGCCCCGACGCACAGCGCCCGCTTCACTGATTTTTTCCCCGTTTGTTTTTGTGTAACTCCAAATTTTTTTCAAATTTCAAACTTTTTTTCAGAGCACCAGCAGCACCGACGCTGGGCGCCAGAAGCACCGACGCTGGGCGCCAGCAGCACCGACGCTGGGCGCCTGCAGCACCGACGGAAGCACCGACGGGGGCATGTACACCCTTGGGCATGTACATGGGAACACCGACGCACAGCGCCCGCTTCACTGATTTTTTCCCCGTTTTCTCTGTGCAACTCCAAATTTTTTTCAAAGCACCAGCAGCACCGACGCTGGGCGCCAGCAGCACCGACGGGATGTACACCCTTGGGCATGTACATGGGAACACCGACGCACAGCGCCGCTTCACTGATTTTTTCCCCGTTTTCTGTGTAACCTCAAATTTCTTCCAAATTTCATGTTTTTTCAATATTCCGAAATTTTTGAACTTGGAATTTTTTTTGAAATATCAATTTTCATTTTTTTCGCCGACTATGAGCCATATTTTGCGTGGGCGTACACTGCATGGGCGCTCCACTGTTTTTGTGCTTGGTTTCCCTCTCATGTATACACCGCATTGACGCCATGCTATTTCATAACATACCTTGACGTCTAAAATATACAAAGCACCGTTGCCCCCCTGTTATTTTGCAGTGTTGCATCGGTGCCCACATCCATAATATTCCAAAACATCGGTGCCCACCGCAGGGGCTAGGAAACTCGGATTTTCGCGCACAGCACCAATTCGGAAAGCTCGGGACGAGACGGGGGCGATGGCGCCCTCGGGGTCACCCCAAGGGGGCCGGCGGAATCAGAATCGCAATAAACGCCGTTTAGTGCCTCGGTAGACACAACGGCCCGTTTTCCAAGTGCACATGAATACTTGGCTTGAAATCCAAGTGCATGAGCGCAAGCGGTTTCCCATCGATACATGGTGGTACATACATGTACGCCGCATAAGCTACATGAGCGCTATCTATGGACATGTGGGACTTATGCACATGCATCCGTTGGAGCTTCAAATCCCAATGCATTGAGCGCAAGCGGTCACATACATACATACGCACACACATACATACATGTACGTCGCAAGAATTGAGTCAAGGACATGCATCGGTTGGTGCTTCAAATCCGAATGCGTTGAGCGCAAGCGGTCACATACATCCATACATGTACGTTCCAAAAATTTGAGTCA
>JANSWA010000084.1:20000-21036 GCA_028015225.1 Carex myosuroides | reverse complement strand
TCACGTAAAAAAGCGGCGGAACACCAATTTTTTGACATGGGGGATTTTCAGGGGGTGGTAACCCTGGGCATGGCTAGAGCCAAAAAATGCATATTCCCTATTAGGGGGGCAAGATTTTCAAAAGGGGTGCCCCCTCATGTACACGCCGGTGGTGTACATGCCCCCGTCGGTGCTGTCCGTCGGTGCTGCTGGCGCTCTGCGTCGGTGCTGCTGGCGCCCAGCGTCGGTGTTCCCATGTACATGCCCAAGGGTGTACATGCCCCGTCGGTGCCGCTGGCGCTCAGCGTCGGTGCTGCGTCGGTGCGCTGGCGCTCAGCGTCGGGGCGCTGGCGCTCAGCGTCGTGCCTTCCGTCGGTTGCCCCCCATGTACATGCCCCCGTCGGTGTTGCTGGCCCTCAGCGTCGGTGCTGCCATGTACATGCCCAAGCGGTGTGCGTCGGTGTACATGCCCCCGTCGGTGCCTTCCGTCGGTGCTGCTGGCGCTCAGCGTCGGTGCTGCTGGCCCTCAGCATCAGCGCATCCACGTAAAATGGGGGGGAACCTGGGGGATTTCCAGGGGGTGGTAACCCTGGGCGTGGCTGGAGGGTAAAAATGCATATTCCCTATTAGGGGTAGGAGAATTTTGGAAGGGGCGCCCCCCTCATGTACACGCCGGTGGTGTACATGGCCCGAATGTACATGCCAAGCGGTGTACATGGCCCGAAAAGCGGGGGCAAAGCACGGACCAAGCGGGGGAAAAACACAGACCAAGGCGGCTTAAAGACGACCCGAACAGACCCGAAATACGGACCAAGGCGGCTTAAAAATGACCCGAACAGACCCGAAACACGGACCAAGGCGGCTGAAAAACACGGATTGAGCGGGGGAAAAACATGGAACAAGCGGTGGGAAAAACACGGACCAAGCGGGGGAAAACACGGACCAAGGCGGCCTAAAAATGACCCGAACAGACCCGAAACACGGACCGAGCGGCTGAAAAATGACCCGAACAGACCCGAAACACGGACCAAGGCGGCTTAAAAATGACCCGAACAGA
>JANSWA010000084.1:5000-10000 GCA_028015225.1 Carex myosuroides | reverse complement strand
AAAAAAAATTTGAATTTTGAAAAAAATTTGAAATTTGAAAAAAATTTGAATTTTGAAAAAAATTTGAATTTTGAAAAAAATTTGAAATTTGAAAAAAATTTGAATTTTGAAAAAAATTTGAACGTAAAATCGGTGGATCGGGGCAACTTGCGTTGAAAACGGGTGAAATCACGTAAAAAAGCGGCGGAACACCAATTTTTTGACATGGGGGATTTTCAGGGGGTGGTAACCCTGGGCATGGCTAGAGCCAAAAAATGCATATTCCCTATTAGGGGGGCAAGATTTTCAAAAGGGGTGCCCCCTCATGTACACGCCGGTGGTGTACATGCCCCCGTCGGTGCTGTCCGTCGGTGCTGCTGGCGCTCTGCGTCGGTGCTGCTGGCGCCCAGCGTCGGTGTTCCCATGTACATGCCCAAGGGTGTACATGCCCCGTCGGTGTTCCCATGTACATGCCCAAGGGTGTACATGCCCCGTCGGTGCCTTACGTCGGTGCCCCGTCGGTGCCTTACGTCGGTGCCCCGTCGGTGCCCCGTCGGTGCCCCGTCGGTGCGGCGGGCGCTTTGCGTCGGAGCCTTGAAAAAAAATTGAAAAGGGGGTGGCCACCATGTACATGCCCAAGGGTGTACAAGCCCCCGTCGGTGCCTTTCGTCGGGGTATATGCCCCCGTCGGTGCTGTCCGTCGGTGCTGCTGGCGCTCTGCGTCGGTGCTGCTGGCGCCCAGCGTCGGTGTTCCCATGTACATGCCCAAGGGTGTACCTGCCCCCGTCGGTTCTGCTGGCGCCCAGCGTCGGTGCTTCCGTCGGTGCAGCTGGCGCCCAGCGTCGGTGCTTCCGTCGGTGCAGCTGGCGCCCAGCGTCGGTGCTTCCGTCGGTGCTGCTGGCGCCCAGCGTCGGTGCTGCGGGCGATTTGCAAAAATTTGAATTTTGAAAAAAAATTTGAACGTAAAATCGGTGGATCGGGGCAACTTGCGTTGAAAACGGGTGAAATCACGTAAAAAAGCGGCGGAACACCAATTTTTTGACATGGGGGATTTTCAGGGGGTGGTAACCCTGGGCATGGCTAGAGCCAAAAAATGCATATTCCCTATTAGGGGGGCAAGATTTTCAAAAGGGGTGCCCCCTCATGTACACGCCGGTGGTGTACATGCCCCCGTCGGTGCTGTCCGTCGGTGCTGCTGGCGCTCTGCGTCGGTGCTGCTGGCGTCCAGCGTCGGTGTTCCCATGTACATGCCCAAGGGTGTACATGCCCCGTCGGTGTTCCCATGTACATGCCCAAGGGTGTACATGCCCCGTCGGTGCCTTACGTCGGTGCCCCGTCGGTGCGGCGGGCGCTTTGCGTCGGAGCCTTGAAAAAAAATTGAAAAGGGGGTGGCCACCATGTACATGCCCAAGGGTGTACAAGCCCCCGTCGGTGCCTTTCGTCGGGGTATATGCCCCCGTCGGTGCTGTCCGTCGGTGCTGCTGGCGCTCTGCGTCGGTGCTGCTGGCGCCCAGCGTCGGTGTTCCCATGTACATGCCCAAGGGTGTACTTGCCCCCGTCGGTTCTGCTGGCGCCCAGCGTCGGTGCTTCCGTCGGTGCAGCTGGCGCCCAGCGTCGGTGCTTCCGTCGGTGCAGCTGGCGCCCAGCGTCGGTGCTTCCGTCGGTGCTGCTGGCGCCCAGCGTCGGTGCTGCGGGCGATTTGCAAAAATTTGAATTTTGAAAAAAATTTGAACGTAAAATCGGTGGATCGGGGTTTAGGGTTTAGGGTTTAGGGTTTAGGGTTTAGGGTTTAGGGTTTAGGGTTTAGGGTTTAGGGTTTAGGGTTTAGGGTTTAGGGTTTAGGGTTTAGGGTTTAGGGTTTAGGGTTTAGGGTTTAGGGTTTAGGGTTTAGGGTTTAGGGTTTAGGGTTTAGGGTTTAGGGTTTAGGGTTTAGGGTTTAGGGTTTAGGGTTTAGGGTTTAGGGTTTAGGGTTTAGGGTTTAGGGTTTAGGGTTTAGGGTTTAGGGTTTAGGGTTTAGGGTTTAGGGTTTAGGGTTTAGGGTTTAGGGTTTAGGGTTTAGGGTTTAGGGTTTAGGGTTTAGGGTTTAGGGTTTAGGGTTTAGGGTTTAGGGTTTAGGGTTTAGGGTTTAGGGTTTAGGGTTTAGGGTTTAGGGTTTAGGGTTTAGGGTTTAGGGTTTAGGGTTTAGGGTTTAGGGTTTAGGGTTTAGGGTTTAGGGTTTAGGGTTTAGGGTTTAGGGTTTAGGGTTTAGGGTTTAGGGTTTAGGGTTTAGGGTTTAGGGTTTAGGGTTTAGGGTTTAGGGTTTAGGGTTTAGGGTTTAGGGTTTAGGGTTTAGGGTTTAGGGTTTAGGGTTTAGGGTTTAGGGTTTAGGGTTTAGGGTTTAGGGTTTAGGGTTTAGGGTTTAGGGTTTAGGGTTTAGGGTTTAGGGTTTAGGGTTTAGGGTTTAGGGTTTAGGGTTTAGGGTTTAGGGTTTAGGGTTTAGGGTTTAGGGTTTAGGGTTTAGGGTTTAGGGTTTAGGGTTTAGGGTTTAGGGTTTAGGGTTTAGGGTTTAGGGTTTAGGGTTTAGGGTTTAGGGTTTAGGGTTTAGGGTTTAGGGTTTAGGGTTTAGGGTTTAGGGTTTAGGGTTTAGGGTTTAGGGTTTAGGGTTTAGGGTTTAGGGTTTAGGGTTTAGGGTTTAGGGTTTAGGGTTTAGGGTTTAGGGTTTAGGGTTTAGGGTTTAGGGTTTAGGGTTTAGGGTTTAGGGTTTAGGGTTTAGGGTTTAGGGTTTAGGGTTTAGGGTTTAGGGTTTAGGGTTTAGGGTTTAGGGTTTAGGGTTTAGGGTTTAGGGTTTAGGGTTTAGGGTTTAGGGTTTAGGGTTTAGGGTTTAGGGTTTAGGGTTTAGGGTTTAGGGTTTAGGGTTTAGGGTTTAGGGTTTAGGGTTTAGGGTTTAGGGTTTAGGGTTTAGGGTTTAGGGTTTAGGGTTTAGGGTTTAGGGTTTAGGGTTTAGGGTTTAGGGTTTAGGGTTTAGGGTTTAGGGTTTAGGGTTTAGGGTTTAGGGTTTAGGGTTTAGGGTTTAGGGTTTAGGGTTTAGGGTTTAGGGTTTAGGGTTTAGGGTTTAGGGTTTAGGGTTTAGGGTTTAGGGTTTAGGGTTTAGGGTTTAGGGTTTAGGGTTTAGGGTTTAGGGTTTAGGGTTTAGGGTTTAGGGTTTAGGGTTTAGGGTTTAGGGTTTAGGGTTTAGGGTTTAGGGTTTAGGGTTTAGGGTTTAGGGTTTAGGGTTTAGGGTTTAGGGTTTAGGGTTTAGGGTTTAGGGTTTAGGGTTTAGGGTTTAGGGTTTAGGGTTTAGGGTTTAGGGTTTAGGGTTTAGGGTTTAGGGTTTAGGGTTTAGGGTTTAGGGTTTAGGGTTTAGGGTTTAGGGTTTAGGGTTTAGGGTTTAGGGTTTAGGGTTTAGGGTTTAGGGTTTAGGGTTTAGGGTTTAGGGTTTAGGGTTTAGGGTTTAGGGTTTAGGGTTTAGGGTTTAGGGTTTAGGGTTTAGGGTTTAGGGTTTAGGGTTTAGGGTTTAGGGTTTAGGGTTTAGGGTTTAGGGTTTAGGGTTTAGGGTTTAGGGTTTAGGGTTTAGGGTTTAGGGTTTAGGGTTTAGGGTTTAGGGTTTAGGGTTTAGGGTTTAGGGTTTAGGGTTTAGGGTTTAGGGTTTAGGGTTTAGGGTTTAGGGTTTAGGGTTTAGGGTTTAGGGTTTAGGGTTTAGGGTTTAGGGTTTAGGGTTTAGGGTTTAGGGTTTAGGGTTTAGGGTTTAGGGTTTAGGGTTTAGGGTTTAGGGTTTAGGGTTTAGGGTTTAGGGTTTAGGGTTTAGGGTTTAGGGTTTAGGGTTTAGGGTTTAGGGTTTAGGGTTTAGGGTTTAGGGTTTAGGGTTTAGGGTTTAGGGTTTAGGGTTTAGGGTTTAGGGTTTAGGGTTTAGGGTTTAGGGTTTAGGGTTTAGGGTTTAGGGTTTAGGGTTTAGGGTTTAGGGTTTAGGGTTTAGGGTTTAGGGTTTAGGGTTTAGGGTTTAGGGTTTAGGGTTTAGGGTTTAGGGTTTAGGGTTTAGGGTTTAGGGTTTAGGGTTTAGGGTTTAGGGTTTAGGGTTTAGGGTTTAGGGTTTAGGGTTTAGGGTTTAGGGTTTAGGGTTTAGGGTTTAGGGTTTAGGGTTTAGGGTTTAGGGTTTAGGGTTTAGGGTTTAGGGTTTAGGGTTTAGGGTTTAGGGTTTAGGGTTTAGGGTTTAGGGTTTAGGGTTTAGGGTTTAGGGTTTAGGGTTTAGGGTTTAGGGTTTAGGGTTTAGGGTTTAGGGTTTAGGGTTTAGGGTTTAGGGTTTAGGGTTTAGGGTTTAGGGTTTAGGGTTTAGGGTTTAGGGTTTAGGGTTTAGGGTTTAGGGTTTAGGGTTTAGGGTTTAGGGTTTAGGGTTTAGGGTTTAGGGTTTAGGGTTTAGGGTTTAGGGTTTAGGGTTTAGGGTTTAGGGTTTAGGGTTTAGGGTTTAGGGTTTAGGGTTTAGGGTTTAGGGTTTAGGGTTTAGGGTTTAGGGTTTAGGGTTTAGGGTTTAGGGTTTAGGGTTTAGGGTTTAGGGTTTAGGGTTTAGGGTTTAGGGTTTAGGGTTTAGGGTTTAGGGTTTAGGGTTTAGGGTTTAGGGTTTAGGGTTTAGGGTTTAGGGTTTAGGGTTTAGGGTTTAGGGTTTAGGGTTTAGGGTTTAGGGTTTAGGGTTTAGGGTTTAGGGTTTAGGGTTTAGGGTTTAGGGTTTAGGGTTTAGGGTTTAGGGTTTAGGGTTTAGGGTTTAGGGTTTAGGGTTTAGGGTTTAGGGTTTAGGGTTTAGGGTTTAGGGTTTAGGGTTTAGGGTTTAGGGTTTAGGGTTTAGGGTTTAGGGTTTAGGGTTTAGGGTTTAGGGTTTAGGGTTTAGGGTTTAGGGTTTAGGGTTTAGGGTTTAGGGTTTAGGGTTTAGGGTTTAGGGTTTAGGGTTTAGGGTTTAGGGTTTAGGGTTTAGGGTTTAGGGTTTAGGGTTTAGGGTTTAGGGTTTAGGGTTTAGG
>JANSWA010000083.1:0-56964 GCA_028015225.1 Carex myosuroides | reverse complement strand
TTTTCAGGATATGACAGGAAGACTTGTTGAAATCGGAACGATACCATTTGCCGCTGAGATCGGATCAGGACTTGCATCCGGACAATACATTGTTGTGATGCAGGCCGGAGATAAGCAATCGATTGTTAAGATTGAGAAAAAATAAAATGAATTATGAGTTATAAATTATGAGTTATGAATTGTAAGATTTCAATTTATAACTCATAATTTATAATTGTATAAGTTGTTAGATAGCAAAAATAGTTTTAGATTCATTCTGTAAATGAAATAAAACTATGGAGAATAAAAAGAATGTTGTAGTTGTTGGCGGTGGTTTTGCAGGTGTGCAATTTATTAAAACACTGGATCAGAAATTATTCAATGTTACATTGTTAGATAAGATCAATCATCATCAGTTTCAGCCCTTATTTTATCAGGTGGCAACATCGCAACTGGAGCCTTCCAGTATTTCATTTCCCTTTAGAAAGATCTTTCAGGAATTTGATAATGTGCAGATCCGTCTGGCGGAAGTAACAGCTGTTGATCCGCAAGCAAATACGGTTCATACTTCTATCGGTGATTTTAATTATGATTATCTTGTAATTGCTGCCGGTTGTAAAACCAATTTCTTTGGTAACAAACAGATCGAAGAAAACGCGTATACATTAAAGTCAACCAGTGATTCCATTGCACTTCGAAATCATGTATTGATTAATTTTGAAAAAATCATCTACGCGCCGAAAGAAGAGCAGGAAGCTTTATTTAATATTGTTATTGTAGGCGGCGGTCCAACAGGAGTTGAACTTGCAGGTGCTTTTGCTGAGATCAAGAAAAATATTCTTCCCAAAGATTATCCGGGCATTGATTTTTCTAAATTGCGGATCATGTTGATCGAAGGGAGTAAAAATACATTAAATAGCATGAGTGATCTGGCACACAGTGCTTCCAGAATGTATCTGGAAAAAATGGGTGTAGAAATTCAGACCGAATTATTTGTTAAAAATTACGACGGCAAAACTGCTGAATTAAGTAATGGAGAAAAGATTCCGACAGCTAGTTTGATCTGGGCTGCTGGTGTTACAACAAATACATTGGATGGATTAAACGAATCTGTTTATGGTCCGGCGAAACGAATGAAAGTAGATCGCACGAATCTGGTTTCAGGATATACAAATATTTATGCGGTAGGAGATATTGCCTACATGGAAACACCTAAATACCCTAAAGGTCATCCGCAATTAGCAAACGTTGCAATCAATCAGGCCAAGAATGTTGCGAAGAATCTGAAAGCCATACAAAAGAATAAAGAACAGAACGAGTTTGAGTATAAAGACCTCGGCTCAATGGCAACCATCGGTAAAAACAAAGCAGTAGTAGATTTGCCTTTTATAAAGTTTAAAGGATTTTTTGCATGGTTGACCTGGATGTTTGTACACTTGATGCTGATCTTAAGTGTAAAAAATAAATTGATCATTTTCATCAACTGGGCATGGGCGTATATTACGAAGGATACGTCGCTGCGGTTGATATTGACGCAGAAGAATAGTAAACAGTAGTCAGTTGTATAACAACCAAGTGTAAAGTTTAGAGTGTAAAGTGTAATCGCTTCATTATGAAAAGAGCAGCTGTAATTTGTTACAGCTGCTCTTTTAGTATGCTTAATTTCTTGGGGCGATGCCCCAAGTTTTGATATGAAAGGCTTTCAGCCTTCAGCTTTAAGCTTTCCCCACAAGCTCTATCAAGTCCGCTGTTCTCTGTGCCGTTGTTGGTGTTCCCGTTCGCACTCCATTTAATTGAATGAACTAAAAGGCTCTGCGGGTCACCAACAACTATGAGATTTACTTTAAGCTTTGATCTGTGAACCTACCAACTCAATCAGGTCAGCAGTTCTGTTTGAGTAGCCGAATTCGTTATCATACCAGCCGAATATTTTTACATTATTGTCTTGTACCATGGTAAGTTCGCTGTCGAAAATACTTGATGCAGGGTTGCCGACAATATCAACTGAAACCAATGGCTCTTCTGAATATGTCAAATATCCTTTCAGGCTTCCTTCACTTGCTGCTTTTTTAAACGCTGCATTGATCTCGTCTTTTGTTGTTGATCGTTTCAGTGTTGCTGTAAAGTCTGTGATAGAGCCAACCGGAACGGGAACACGCAGCGATGTTCCGTTCAGTTTTCCCTGTACAGATGGAATAACCAAACCCAATGCCTTCGCTGCACCTGTACTTGTTGGTATAATGGAAAGTGCGGCAGAGCGTGCGCGTCTCAGGTCCTTATGCGGCGCATCCTGCAAGCGCTGATCTGCTGTGTACGCGTGAATGGTATTCATGAAGCCACTTTCAATTCCAAAGTTATCTTCCAGTACTTTTACCATAGGAGCCAAACAGTTGGGTTGTACACGATGCGTTTGAGATAACCGTTTCGCTGCCATCTAATATATGATCATTCACACCCAATACAATTGTTTTCAGGTCGCCGGTGGCAGGAGCAGAGATGATCACTTTTTTAGCACCTGCTGTTATGTGTGCTTCAGCTTTTTCTTTTTCAGTAAAGAACCCGGTTGATTCAAGTACAACATCAATACCTAATTCCTTCCATGGAAGTTCAGCCGGATTTTTTACCGACAGAACTTTTACTTTTTTTCCATTGATGATGAGGTTATCTGCATCGTAACTCACTTCTCCCGGAAATATTCCATGCGACGAATCGTATTTAAACAAGTGTGCCAATGTTTTTGTGTCTGTTAAGTCGTTGATGGCAACAACGTCAATGTTTTTCTTTTGTAAGAGTGCGCGGTATGAAATTCTCCCGATTCTACCGAAACCATTTATTGCTACGTTCATAATTATAATTGTTTAGTGAATACTTTTTTTCATTGCCATGATGTAACCCATATGCAGACCTTCGTGAAATAATAAGAAATCTATTGCTTCATCAATGGTTGTTATGGCTATATCATAACGTGTTGTAAATGCTGTGTAGTCAGAGAAGATGTGTTTGTCATAATCTTTTGCTAACTGATCCAGTGCAGAAACAGATATCTGTTTAATTGTTGTTATTTCTTCTTCTGAAATAAATGCTTCCGGTTTTGTTTGTGCTCTATATCCCTTAAGTAATTGTTCATCTACAGCCGGTTTTAATCCTGCACGTAAATAACAAAGCCCTTGCTGGCTCGCTACCAGATGGCCCAGATTCCAGATAATGTTGTTGTTAAACCCGGCAGGTATTTCGTTTAATTGTTCAATACTCAGATCTTTTATTAAGTCAAGTAAGAAGAGCCGTGTTTTTTTCAATCGTTCAATTTCTTTTTTCATAATAAAATCAGTTTACTGTTTTGGTGTATTAAGTACATATTGTACTAAATGGTACAATATTGGGTAAAAAAACTAATAGAGAATTTCCAATTGTTTTTCGATGAGAGGGATCAAGACTTTCTTGTTCGGATAAATCCGGACAGAAATATTTAAACCATTCCAAACCGAGAGTAAATATTTTGCAAGGATTTCAGGTTTCTCTTTAGTCTTCAATGTGCCATTCGCCTGAGATTCTTTTATTACTTTTAAGAATATCTGTTCAAGTTTTAATAAAAGACTTGCCGCAACATCTTTCAGTCCGCTTTCTCTGTTTGATAATTCAGCAATGGTATTGCCAAGCAGACAACCATTTTTTGTGACGCAACAGACTGGTATCGGGAATGCTGTAAAAAAGGGATTTCAAATGATCAATTTTATTGTCCGCTTCTTTAAAACCCTTTTCTATATTTTCGATCGATAACCTGCTGCGCTGCTGCATGGCGCGTTCAAACAGTTCTCTTTTTCCGCCTTTGAATTCCAGATAAAAACTGCTTTTACCAATGCCCATTGCTTCCAGTAATATCTCTGTCGAAGATGCCTCATAGCCGTACTTCCAGAATACAGCAATTGCTTTATTTATAATTTCTTCTTCGTTGAATATTTTGGGTCTGCCGGGCATGTATTGGGTTGTGCTTTTAACAAATAACGTAAATTGTACCAATTAGTACAAAATAAATCAAAATTATTTTGATTTACTGCATAATAGGGGTAAAAACAGAAAAGCAGCCCATAAGGAAGGCTGCTTTTCAGGAACTTTTTAAAAAAATGTAAAAAAATTGTGTAATGCAGATTAATGCGTTTTGATTACCTGAATCGTTTCTGTTTTATAAGCAGAAGAAATTTTTACAAGATATAAACCAACGGAATAGCTATCACCTAACGTGAATGATCCGTTGGCAACACTTGTTTCAACAACGGTGCCACTTGAATTCAGAACAGTGATAGTTGCATCACCAAATGAAGCAGGTATTGAAATCGTTGTTTGTTGTGTAAATGGATTTGGAGCTGTTGTTACAGAACCTGCTTCAACTACAGAAGCGGATACATCAATGCTGTTGTCTGACGATGTTCTTGCTGTTGGTGGTGTGTTTGAGAAAATAACGGCATAATCACCGGATTGATTTACTAAAACCAGATCATTGGTGTTATAAGTATTTACAAAGAAGAATCCTTGAAATCCAGGGAAGCCCATGGATCCGTCAATGTAAATTTTTGGCGTAGCCGATGCGAAACTATTGAATCCATAAGCAGGAATATTTGTGTACCAACGCGGAACTCCGTTATTTGTTTGTAATGAGAACTGCCATAAGCCATTGTTTGTAAGATCCCAGTTGATAATCGAAAGTGATACATTGCTTAAATTCGGTCCGCCTGTACCAACAGAATATACGTACTGGAAGTTTTTAATTGTTGTTGGCAACGGTGCATTGCGTGGTATGCCAAACTGTGTAAATAGATTTTGTATTACAGTATACTTTGTAACCGTAGCCTGATCGTAAGTAACTTTCGTATTTACAGCATCTGATGCAGCACCAGCACACAAACCAACATAGATAGTCGATCCCATATCAATGGTATAATCTCCCATGAACGTCCAGTTGATATTGTCTGCTGAACAATAGCTTGAAAATACATTGCCTTTACGTGTGATCTTTAACCAGCTGTAAAGGTTGTAGAAATGCAGATTTTTTAAGTCATCCGGATTGTTTATTGAACCGCCGTCTGTATCGGGTCTTAACTGATTCGTAATGCTGTTGTGCGGAGTTTTAACAATCATGAAATGTTTTGAACCTGCAGTTAATGTTTCGCGCATCATGATACCTGCTTTAGACCACTCTGTCGGTTTATTCATGTCTTTAATACGTGCTACGATTTCTCCGTCACCCTGTAACGTTTGGTAAATGAAGTTCAAGCCATCGCTGTTGTTCCAGATATCATAGCTGCCTGATTCCAATCCAAAGACACCGTTTCTGTAACCAGCGCTTCCTGTATTTCTGGATGAACCGATCTCTGCTGAAGCCCATGGAGCAGGAAGTTTATCAATGTTTGCTACTTTTGAAAAACCAACAGAAAGTGTATGTGTACCGCTTGTTCCTGAAAATGTATAAGAAGATTGTGCCCCGATTGGTGTACCATCTACATATACTTCACTAATAACATTTCCGATATCCGGAACAAACGTAAACGTTTTGGTTTCATTGATCAAATACCCTACTGATCCGCTAGGTGAAACGGTACCTCCGTTTACAGCTATAAGCTGAGCATTGATTGTGTTTTGTCTTGCCTGAACGCTAAAGCTCATCGTTGGACCTACAGCACTGATGTTTGTTATCGTGATACCCGTTTCGCTTCCATTTTTCCATCTGAATGGATGTGTAGCAGAAGAGAACACAGGTGTGGCATTATCAAATAGATCCGTTGCATCACCTCTAACATCCGGGCTGCCTTCTGTTCCTAATTCATTAAGACCATCTGCCTGAATTAAGTGTACAATAGGTGCTGCACCCGTTGACGTATAAGTACCGCCATCTTCATCAACGTAATAAATTCCCAAACCTTGATCCGGCCCTTTCGCAGCCTGGTAATAGCCGCCATAAATGTGTGCTGCAATGATCAGATATTCTTTTGAATTGTTTGGGTTTACATATTTGAAAACCTGATTGTAGCTGTTAGCTGTTACCGTATACGTTTGAGTTACTGTTGCTGAAATGGAATTGTTTTCATTTGTCCATCCTTTCATGTAACGCAATGCCGGGTTAATAGGCATAGGTGTTTCTGTGCCTGCACTTGCCATTACACAGAAGTCGCCTAAGTTGCTCACATTTGTTCTGTAATAGTCAGTCCAGTTGAATACACTGTGACCAACTTCGTGACAGATTGTATTTACTGTTGGTTTGTCAGTACCTGTAACGTTGTATACATTCAGGCCTCCGATCTCTAATTGCTGATTGTTGTTTTTAATGTAAGAACCGTCAACACCATACGCAACACCAATGCCTCTTGATCCGCGGCTGATGATGTTAAAGTGACGAAGTCTTCCGGTAACGTCGTGCGTGCTCAGATTTTGAAATCCATTTGGATACTTCGTTGCGATCAGTGCTGCAATGTGTGGGATAAAATTTCCCGAAGTAGCATTGTCGTTGTGGTAATAATTGAAATTCTGAGGTAAGGTTACATCAATAACGGTGCTGTTAAGCGTAACCTTATTGTTGCTTTGTACATAAAAGAAATCCTTTACAGAACCATTGCATTTCCATGCATTGAAACCGGTCTTGTTCATTAGCATTGAAATGGAATCGTTCGGGATTCCAAGAGAGTAATCTGAATAATTGACAACAACGGTCAATCCGTTAATTACAGATGTTTGTGCCTGGGCCATTTGGAAAAAAGATCCGACGGCTGCACCTAAAAGCAGTATTAGTTTTTTTCATGCTGTTTGATTGTTTAGTTAAAAAGATTGTGTAAACTGAAAATAAAGCTGTTGACTTTTATATACATCAAAAGTATAATTTCGTAAAACAGAAAATATTAAACTGGTTTAAGAAATGACCAGAAGAATTTAAATAGAGAAATCAGACGTTGGTAAGAAGAAGTATAATGAACATCTGTTTTTCAATGATAAAAATATTGAATGCAGATTATAAAAAAATCAATAATGAGTAAACGGTACGTTTTTCAGGATGAACGGCACCGTTTACTTATTTAAAGGATACATGTGAGTGGTAATGAGATTATAAATTGAATTGTTTTAAAAACGCATCTTTATTTCTTCTGGAAACCTCAATTTCGGAGTTGTCGATCATAACAACATTTCCACCGCCGTCTCCTTTGACATATTTTTTCAAATATTTTAAATTGATCAGATGTGATTTATGAATTCTCCAGAAATTATTTTGACTTAATATACTTTCAAATTCTTTTAATGTTTTACCACGCCAATTGTTTGTCACCATTTTTAAAAAATACCTGTGTGTAATTTCCATCTGCTTCACATCTTACAATTTCACTGATGTCTGAAAAAATATATCCTTCCCGAACATTTAAAATGATCTGATTTAATTCACCTGCGTCCTTTGATTCGTTTTGCAACAAAAAAGACATGCGTTCATTTACTTTACGCTCTTCCGTATGTTCAAATTTTTCTACCGCTTGTATCAATTCCGTTTTATCGACAGGTTTTAATAAGTAATCCAGTGCGCTGTGTTTAATAGCCTTTAAGGCATAATGGTGATGAGCTGTAACAAAGATCACTTCAAACGTAATTTCTTTCAGTCTTTTTAATAATGAAAAGCCATTCATACCCGGCATGTCTATGTCAAGAAAGACCAATGCAGGATTTAGATCGTCTATCATCGATAAGCCCTGTTCACCGGAAGAAGATTCGCCGATTATTTCTACCTGTGGGCAATACATTTTTATTAATGTATGAAGAACGGTTCTGCCATCCTGTTCATCGTCAATAATAATTGCTTTAATTTTTTTATTCATAGCTGGTTTCTATTTGAATATGTACCATCGTTCCGGCGGGCTGATTATGCTCGTCGTAAAGATCTGTTAATATAAGTTCGGTTTGTAATTGATATGTTAGCTGGATAAGTGAAAGGCGTTCACGAACGATAGAGATCCCTTTAGATTCGCGGTTTTCTTTTTCCTTTACCGTAGTCGTTGCTTTTCTGCCTATACCATTATCTGTAATTTGAACATGCAGCATCTTCGCTTTGTGGTAAATATTCAAGCGAATATTTTTATCGCCGTTTTTTGGCATGAGTCCATGCCAGATCGCATTTTCAATAAATGGCTGTAAAATAAACGAAGGAAATTCAAGCTCATCCGTGTGAATGTCTTTGGCTATGTCGATTGTATAACTAAAGGTATTTCCAAGTCGCATTTGCTCCAGCAATAAGTAATTTTCTATAAACGCTATTTCTTCAGAAAGCGGTATAAAGATCTGTTCGGAATAATTTAACGTATCCCGGATTAATTTTGAAAAGCGCGTCAAAAAATCTACCGCCTGTTCTTTTTTGTCGGTTAGTATACGTTCCAGGATGGAATTCAATGCATTAAAAATAAAATGCGGATTCATTTGTTTTTTTAATTCAATGAGACGCATTGATTTGTTTTTCTCTGTTGCAGTAATCAATTCCATCAACGTTTTTTGTTTTTCCCGTTCCGAATCCTTGATCGATTCGGTTATACCCACAGATAAAAAAATAAATTGAAGGATAACTCCGATATTGAGTGCATATACCGTAAATATAGAAGAGGCTAACCAGTTCATGTATTCCAGCCAGAATATCAAAATAAATAAATTTAAAAATATAAATGAAAGGACAAACCACTTTGCCGTCTTTAATCCGTTTTGGTACTTATTGAAACCAACCCAAAAACATATCTGAATAAATAATATATTAAATAGGGAGCAAATAAATGTTGATCGATAAACAGCATGAAATCCTACTGCAAATAATTCTATAAGAATCATAAACAGAAAAAGTTTGTATAGGGCAGATGCTTGCTTTTTTATCTGCAGGAAATCCATGGTGAAAAGTAAAAGAAAGACGATGCTTATTGTTAAACTTAAAGCATCAATATGGTCGTTCAATTTTGGGCAAGATGGCCATATATATTGGAAACCGGTACCGTTTTTACTCATCAGGTATATTAACATACCGCTTGCATATACAACATAGTAGAGGTAATGCTTCAGACGAAGTATTAAAAAGGAAATGAAATTATATGAAATGATCAACACCATTAATCCATAAAAAACGCCTAGTAAAACATACTCTTTTAAGCTGTATGCATAGAACTGCTCGTGCGTCTTAATTACCGGCTCAAACACATTTGTAGAATTTGAGTACAGCCTCATATATACCTCTGTGGTATCCTTAAGCGGAATAGGTAATTTGAAACAGATATTTTTGTGTGCAAAATCACGTGTGTCAAAAGGGAAATCCAATCCGGATTTTTTTTCTATATAATCACCATTACTGTTTTTAATGTACATATCTACTTCGTTGATGTCGTAGTCGTACATTTCAATAATGAAGTCTGATAAGTCGGAAGTATGATTTACAACATAAAAATGCAGCCAGTATGCAGATGTCAGGTTGTTGTTTGTAAAATCCAGGTCCTTTTCAGATATCTTTTTAAATGCAGCATGGGAAGAAACTTCCTGTATCGTATTTTTTCTGGATTGATCTTCGTAGTATTCTGTGAATTTACGGACAACATAATACTCTTTGGTCGTATCGTTGAGGATAATGGGAATAGGTTTTGCATATACAGCAAGGCTGGAAATAAGTAGTGCTGCAATACAAAAAGATTTTAAAAAAAATCTATATAAATAAGAAATTGTAATTTTTGAAAACATTCGCCGAAGAGTATTTCACTCTTTTTAATAAAACTGTAAATACTAAAATACAGGTTATTTTAATAAATAGAAATAAAAAAATCAGAAAGGGCGATTTGTGGCAGTGTAAAAAAATAACGGCATAGATAATTCTATGCCGTTATTTGTAAATGATATATGATTTTACTGCTTAATAGGGGCTAATTCTTATTTTACCACAGTGATCATGTAAGTAGAACCGCGCCAAATAGATTCATATGCTTTACCGCTTTGTTCACCTTTGATTTTTTCTGTATAAAATGCTTCTACATAATATATGCCTGGCCAGATAGGTGTGAATGTTAAATTGCCATTTGCATCTGCTTTGAAAGATTTAGACCAGCCTGTAGGAGACACTACGGAAAATGTAATATCTGTTGAGGAAGTATTTTTAAATAATGCATTTACTGTAGCCGGCTTATTTACTTTATATGCAGCGGGTGCTGTAAGACTTAAGCTGTTTGTATTCTGAACGGCGTTATTGGGCGTAACAACATTGCCTACTGTTATAGTGGCACTTGAAACGAATTGATACAATGTTGTGCGTGGAACATCTTTTACAGCATGGTCTGCAAGTATTGTATAGGTGCCGTTTACAGACGGCGTAAAATCTGTGACAAGACGCGTAGCTTCAGCGGTAGTTGTTAGCAGCACCTTTTTATTGTCCGGGTTTACCAGCCAGATCTGTACTTCTTTCACATCCGAGAACCAGTGTGACACAGAGTCTTTTTCGTTTTCGGCATATTCACCATAGTAGATAGCTACCTGTTGTTTCTCGCCAACTTTACCTGTAGTTGCTGTTTCAATCCAGAGTGCATGTGCAAATGCATTGCTTATACAGGATGAAAGCAAAAGGACAAGGAAAGCTATTTTTAGTTTCATAGAGCGGTTTGTTTAGATGTATTTTTGATTGATAAATGATCTGTGCGTTTTTTTGATTTCTTTTCTTTTTTCTTTCTTCCCAACCAAATAATGAATCCGGAAACAGGAAGACTTGCACAGACAAGAGATGCAAGGAAGGCGATTATTTTCCCCGGAAGTCCTGCAATTTCTCCTACGTGAATGTCGTAACTTAGATTGTGCAGCAGGCGTTCGAGTCTGAGTTCTTCCGCATGCCCTGCAAATAATGCATCTCCCGTAAATTCAACACCGGTATACTGATCAAAATATCTTGTACGTGATTTATAAAAAGTTCCCGGTCTGGGATTTACAGAGACGGATATAGGTTTGCTGATTGCATCGGGATTGGTAATACTGATCGTACATTTCAATTGAGTTGTATCCAATGCATTTAGCCATAATTGATCCATGGTTTTTGCTTTTCCGGCAGATGTTGCCCGAGTTGAATCGGAAAGTGGTTCAATACGTTTTTCTACTTTGCTGTTACCTAAGCTGGCAATGCGGTATACGCCATCATTAAACCATTTCACGCCAAACATCATTCCTGTAAGTGCCAATGTTAGCGCAATAAAAAAAACATAAAAACCCGGAACGTTATGCAGATCGTAATTTACCCTGCGCCATTTTGCATTCCATTTTATTTTGAAGCTTTTATCCGAGTTTGATTTTTTTAAATTTTTGGGCCACCACAAAATGATTCCTGTGATAAGCATTATGCTGAATATAAGCGTAGCATACGATACGATCGGTGCACCGATATCCTGGGGAAGCCATAAATTGAAATGTCCGTTTAAGATGATCCTGAAAAAATCATCTTCCGGGTTTCGGATTTGTAATACCTCTCCTGTATAAGGATTGAGGTAGACTTGTGTTACCCTTTTTGGTTTTTTTGTAGTAAAACGTACTACCGTACTTTTGCCTTCTTCATAATAATAAATACTGCTGGCTTTTTCTCCATTCATTGCAGCTTCACTTATTGGAATTAATTTTGAAGGAGGCAGCAGCTTGCTGTTTTCTGCAGGTGTTGAATAGATAAAAGGAAGCGTAACACTTTTGATCTCATGCTCAAACGCAAGGATGCAGCCTGTGATACTTACAAGAAACACAACTAGCCCGGAACCAAGTCCGAGCCAGAGGTGTAACTTTCCAACTAGTTTTTTTAAAGACATATTTTATAAAAGAGAGTATCTTTTAAAATTTCAATGCAACGCTTGCCATAATACGTCTTGGCATTTGACGCTCGATTGTTGACCAGCCGCTGTAATATGCTTTGTCTGTAAGGTTGTCAACTTTTATTGATAAACGGTATGTTGGTGCGTTATAGAATACGGTTGCGTTTGCAACTACATAAGAAGGAAGTGTGAATTTTCCGATCAGACTTGAATTTGCAATGATGTTTTCACTTGCGTAGTTTCCACCAAAGCCAAGTCCGAAGCCTTTAAGGGTTCCTTGAAGGAATGAATAACTTGCCCAAAGGTTTACTAAATGTTCAGGTCCTGCTGTTGTAGGTCTTAGACCTTCAACGGTTGTTGCCGCTTTAACCATTTTGCTGTCGTTGTATGCGTAACCAGCAATGATATTAAAACCTTTGTATGGGTTAGCGATCAAATCAAATTCCGCTCCTTTGCTTTGTTGCGAACCATCCTGTACTGTGATAATATAAGGTGTACCTCCGCTCATTATCTGTTCCGTACGAGTCATGTTTGTAACAAGGATATCGTAGTAACTTGCAGTTAATGTTAACTTATGACTTAACATATCTAATTTAACACCAGCTTCTAATTGATTCGCCTGTTGTGGTTTGAATGTACCCGATACACTAGCCAATGGCTGAACAACCGGTGTTACGTTTTTAAAACCATTCATGTAATTACCAAAAAGAGACACTCTGTTTTTAACTACCTGATATACCACACCAAATTTTGGTGACAGTGCTGCTTGTTCAAATCTTCCTGTTTTTGTTTGTGTTGCATAATTTTGAGTTCCTTTGTTATCGAAGTAATCAAAACGCAGACTTGCCATTACTAATAATTGTTCAGTAATGTTCAATACATCCGAAGCATATGCGCTGTATGTCCATGAGTTCATTCCTGTTTTGGTCGGACTTGTGGATGTTGCAAGTTTGCCATCTACGGCTTGTTGAGTTAACATTGCATAATCCGGGTCAACAAAACCAGGTGTAGTTGTTACTTTATCAAAAGTAATATAAGCAGAACTGTTATTCGTGGTTGCGGTATTCATGAAGTCAATACCCACAACCAATCTGTTGCGCATATTAGCAATCTTGAAATCACCAATAAAATTCTGTTGCAGATCTGTAGTAGTTGAAATGGAATTCTGATCACTGATATATCTTGTTAACACAGAATCTTTAACAGGGTCCAGGAACATTACATAAGAATAGTATCCATCTGATTTACGCACGCTGCGAGTAAGATTTGTTTGTGCGGTCCATGAATTGGAAATTTTATATGCAATCTGTCCATATAAATTCATCGTAGGTGTTTTGATTGTAATGTCGTTGCTTGTATACGATTTGGTGAAATCAAAATTCAACGCATCAATGGTTGTGTATTCCAGTTTTCTTGTACGATTTAAGAAAACACTTAATGGATTGGTGCTTTCAGCATTGTATAATTCAGCATTAATAAAGAAGGTTAATTTTTTACTTGCTTTAAATGTAAAGCTTGGTGCTAAGAATGTACTTCTTTTGAATCCTGCATCCTGGAAACTGCCTTCGTAGTGGTAGGCACCGTTTAATCTGAACAAGGCAGTTTTGTTTTTGTTCAGAGGGGTATTTACATCAAACGTCAATCTGTTTAAGTTATAACTTCCTGAAGTAAAAGAAACTTCGCCGCCTGTTGTCTCATATGGTTTCTTTGTTACAATGTTCATTAAACCACCGAACGAAATAAAACTGCTTCCGAATAACGTACTTGATGGCCCTTTGATCACTTCCAGTTTTTCAATATTTGCCGGATCAACTCCACCGTTTGTTTGTCCGGGAATACCATTAATCATACTCGGCTGAACACTGAAACCACGTATAGAAAAATAGCCTGCACCGTCACTGCCACGGCCTGTAGAAGTCCATAGTTTATTAACACCTGGAGCATTTTTAACCGCATCATCAAAATTTGTAATTACCTGCTCCTGCATCAACTCTTTGGTTACAACATTGTAAACCTGAGGATTTTCTAAGTTCTCCAGAGGCATACGTGCCACATAATCCGATTCTTTTTGAGCAAACTGGTTGGCTCCAAGGACTTCTATATCGTGGAACTGCGGATCTTCTACCAACCAGATTGTACCTGCATTCACCTCTTGTCCGGCGATTACAGTTATGTTTTTTTCGATAGTTAAATAACCGATCAATTGAAATATAATTGTATAAGATCCTTCTTCTACGTTGGTAAGTGTAAAGTGCCCTTTGCTGTTTGTACTGCCGCCGTAGTGTGTTTCCTTAAGACCAACAACTACAGATTCAACATTTGTACTATCGTTTGCTGAAACTACATGACCATAAATACTGCCGGTAGTAGATTGTCCGTAAGAAGTTATTGCCAACAAAAACGA
This sequence comes from Carex myosuroides, assembly GCA_028015225.1. Taxonomy (NCBI): domain Eukaryota; kingdom Viridiplantae; phylum Streptophyta; class Magnoliopsida; order Poales; family Cyperaceae; genus Carex; species Carex myosuroides. Next base: position 42,762 of record JANSWA010000083.1, on the reverse strand, counting down.
CATGAGTATTAACATGTGTTGTTTGGTCAGAAATAGATATTTCATGATTTGTTTAGGGGTTATATAAATTACTTTATTGTATTTTTTAATGAATTCGGGTATTCATTGGTTTGCAAAACTAATCTTATTTAGACTGATTAAAAATAGTATGATTGGATTTGCGGTACAAAATAGAAATGGTAATAATATCTAAAAGTGCATTTAAAGCTTATAAAGTCATTTTTTAGGAGTGGATGAAAGATTGCTGTATCAGTAAAATACTTAAATTAAGGTATTAGATTACTTAAAATTTGGTATGGAAAATATCGGTTAATAATAATCATATTGTAAAAAAGAAAGAATGAAGTTTAATATATATAACATGGTTTTTAGTATCATTTTAGAGAGTAAAAAATATTTTTTTTGTAATGTGCGTGATATATATCTGATTTTTCTACCTGCGCATTTATGTGTATTTTTAGTCCTATGAAAATTGTTGAAATAAAGGATAAGGCTCAAAAAAAGGCCTTTTTGGAATTACCTGTTGCCTTATATAAAAACGAAAAAAATTGGATCCGTCCGCTGGATTCAGACATCGAAGGAATTTTTGATAAAGAAGTAAATAAATATTTCCGTCATGGTGAAGCAACACGCTGGCTGTTGTACAACAATGACAATAAAGTGATTGGTCGCATCGCAGCATTCATCGATAATAAAACAGCGAAGACTTCTGAATACAAAACAGGGGGCTGTGGATTTTTTGAATGCATAGATGATCAGGCTGCAGCAAATCTGTTATTTGATACTGCAAAAAACTGGTTGATAGATCGTGGCATGGAAGCTATGGAAGGTCCTGTTAATTTTGGTGAACGCTTAAACTGGTGGGGTTTACTGGTTGATGGTTTTTATGAACCCGTATATGGCATGCCATATCACCTGGCGTATTACAGACCATTGTTCGAAAATTATGGTTTTAAAGAATACTATCAGCAATATACGTTTCATCGTTTCGTTGAAGGCGATCTTCCTCCGATCTATCAGGAGAAAGCAGATCGCCTTGCACGTGATCCGGCATATACGTTTAAACATATTGAAAAAAACAAACTGGAACAATACGGCGAAGATTTCAGAACCATATATAACAAGGCTTGGACAAAACATGCCGGTGTGCGCGAAATGCCCAAGGCACAGGCTATGGCAATGATGAACCAGTTAAAGCCGATTCTGGATGAAGAAATAATCTGGTTTGCATATTATAACAATGAGCCAATCGCATTCTTTATTATGATCCCGGAATTGAATCAGATCTTTAAGCATCTGAACGGGAAATTAAAAGGGAAGTGGGATGTTATTGCCAAACTGAAATTCCTGTATCACAAATATACCGGCTCATGCAAAAAAATGTTTGGTGTAGTATTCGGTGTGGTTCCTGAATTTCAGAGTAAAGGTCTGGAAGGTGCTATTGTAATGGCTGCAGCTAAAGTTATACAGCCCATGGGCCGTTATACGGAATTTGAAATGAACTGGATCGGCAATTTCAATCCAAAGATGATCAAAGTTGCGGAAGCTGCCGGCGGTAAGATCCGAAAGGTGCATATCACATTCAAATATATTTTCGATCAGAGCAAGCCTTTTTATCCGATGAAGGTAATTGAATAAAAAAAAGGATACAGTTGTATCCTTTTTTAATATATGGAAATGTATACATCTAAAATTTTTAATCAATAAACAAAATAGATATGGTAGATGAAAATTTAAGCAAAGTGGTGAAGCGTGTTGAAATCATTGCAGCCATTGGAATTGTTGCTGCTGCTTTTCTTAGAATATTTCAGCTCCCTTTTTCAGGGGTTTTATTTGTTATTTTTCTCCCTTCACTGGCTATAGCATATATCTGTGGCGGATTGGTATTGTTGAAAAATAAGTTATCCAATACTGAAAAAGAAATTTTATTAATGGCGACAGGCGTTGCATTGGGAATTAGTTTGATAGGTATAACTTTTAAATTGATGTACTGGCCCAACCTGTTGAATATGCTGCTTGTGGCAAATGTTGTATTACCGGTTGTTATTTGTATCGCTGTTTGGTTCAAGTACAATTCAGCGCAATCAACGGCAGGTGATTATAACGGTTTTTTGTTTCGTGTTGTGCTTGTGTATGCTGTGGCTGCATTGTTATATATAACACCCAATTCAACATTAATCGCCTTTCATTATAAGGGAGATGATGAAATGATCCGTCTTAAAACGCAAAGTTATGAGCATCCTGGAAATAAAGAATACAGAAAACAACTCGAAGATTACACAAGATCTCAAAGAGGCTTGCCTGTGTCAAACGATTCCATTAAATAATCAAACAATGTTAAGTAACAGATAAAACATCTCAATATGAAAAAGATATTTATAATTTTCCTGATAATTCCTTTTTTCTCATTTCTTTCACCAACCTATAAAGCGTCTGATTTTGTAGGCAAATGGCACGGGGAAGATGGTAAAGACATGGGTGATATGATCTTTGATGCGGAAGGGTATGCGTACGTTGGAATGGATGGTATGGTCATGGGAGGAAAAGAGTATGAAAGTGAAGGCAGAAAGATGAGTATGAGATATAAGATAGATGATACTGTAAATCCTATGCATGTTGATTTTATTGTAACAGACTTGCAAACAAAAGAGCAGATGAAAATGTTGTTTATCGCAACGTTTAAAGATATTGACAACATGGTTTTGGGAATTGGTTCTGATCCGGATCAACGGCCGAAAGCGTTTGACAAAGAAGCTTCGATATTATTTAAAAGAGTAAAATAAAATACTAAGTCATAATCCAACTGCGACAATAATTTATTGTCTTAAAGAGTATAGTTAACCCCCAGATTTTATACTATGAACAGAGAACATCAACTAAGTTATTGTACAGTTTGCACAAGCAGAAAACTTGACTTGAGTAAAGACACAATTTGCAGCCTTACCAATCAGTCAGCTACATTTGAAGAAGAATGTGCAGACTTCAAACAGGATCCTGCATTCAGAGAACCAAATGTGCAGGCAGTAAAAGCTGCAGCTGAAACAGTTGTATCTATTCCACCGGATACTTACGAACGTTTGCGTCTGGAACAAAATTTAATCCCCGGTCTTTTGGCAGGTGTGGGTGCCGGACTTATAGGTGCCGTGCTTTGGGGCGTGATAACGGTTGTAACAAATTATCAGATTGGTTACATGGCGGTTGCCATTGGTGCAGGCGTTGGATTTGCTATCCGGTATTTTGGAAAAGGCCTGGATCAGATCTTTGGAATTTGCGGTGCTGCAATAGCAATTGTGAGTTGTTTGTTTGGCAACTATTTTAGTCTGATTGGATTTGTTGCCGATTTCAGCGGCATCAGTTACATGGAATCATTTAACATGCTGAACTTCGATCTTGTTGTTGAACTTATGAAGGAAAATTTTAGTCCAATAGATCTACTTTTCTACGGTCTGGCTGCATATGAAGGTTATAAGTTCTCATTTAGAAATGTTACGGAAGAAGACCTTGCTAAATACCAGGGAAGGTAATTCAAAGAAATAAAATCTTAACAACAAATGTCTTTAGAAAAAAAATCTGCACTTGGTTTTGTTTTTATTACCTTATTAATAGATGTAATCGGTATCGGAATTATTATTCCGGTTATTCCGGATCTGATCAAAGACCTTACAGGTGAAGGGATAAGCGCAGCTGCGCAATACAACGGCTGGTTAACGTTTGCTTATGCCATCATGCAATTCTTCTTTTCACCTATACTGGGTGCATTGAGTGACCGGTATGGCAGACGGCCTATACTTTTATTGTCATTACTTGGCTTGGGCTTTGATTATATTTTCTCTGCCTTTGCACCAACCATCGGGTGGCTGTTTGTAGGCCGTATACTGGCAGGTATCAGCGGTGCCAGTTTCACAACGGCTACAGCTTATATTGCAGATGTCAGTACACCCGAAAACCGTACCCAAAACTTCGGATTGGTTGGTGTAGCCTTCGGACTTGGTTTTATCATTGGTCCGGTAATTGGTGGTATAACCGGCGGTTGGTGGGGCCCGCGTGCGCCATTCATGGTTGCAGCAGGTTTTACATTGTTGAATGTGTTGTACGGATATTTCGTTGTACCAGAATCGCTACCTGTTGAAAATAGAAGAGCATTCGAGTGGAAACGTGCGAATCCGATCGGTTCTTTATTACACTTGAAAAAATATCCGATTGTAGCGGGTTTGGTTGTTGCAATGTTTTTATTCTTTATTGCAGGTCATGCTGTGCAATCTAACTGGACATTCTATACGGAATATAAATTTGGCTGGGGTAATGAAATGGTTGGATATTCACTTGGCTTTGTTGGTTTGATGATTGCTATTGTACAAGGCGGTTTGATACGTATCATCATTCCAAAGATCGGACAAAAATGGGCCGTTTATATCGGACTTGTTTTTTATGGATTGGGTTTGTTATTGTTTGCCTTTGCTACACATGGCTGGATGATGTTTGCCATTCTTATTCCATTTGCGCTTGGAGGCATTGCAGGTCCTTCGTTACAGGGCATTACATCTGCACAGGTTCCGGCAACGGAACAGGGTGAATTGCAAGGTGCGTTAACATCTCTTATGAGTGTAACATCAATTATTGGTCCGCTGCTAATGAATTATTTGTTTTCATATTTTACAGATGAGAATGCACCCATTGAATTGCCGGGCGCTCCCTTCTATGCAGGAGTACTAATGGTTGCAGCCGCTGTTTATTTGAGTGTAAAGACTTTGAGAAAGCATGAAGGGTTATAAAAATATGTTCCTGCTAATAAAAAAGCCATTACGTAAGTAATGGCTTTTTTATTAGCAAAGATTATTTCTTTCGTGATGAACAATATTATTGATTAATGTGTAATTTTTGATAATACCGAATAGCTTACAAGATTACCGCTTTTATTATATACCTCAGAGCGTACAGCACCATTCCCATAAGAATACCATTCAACAATAGTGAATTCAAATTTGATCGGAATACCCATTGTTGTAGTCACAGTGTTTAACTTTGAAGTGACTTTGTATGCATCGAACGTACCTGCAGGAGTTGTGATGGATTCTTTTGCAAGCACTTTACGTTCGCTTGAAACATAATTGATTGTTGCAAAAAGTGCTGATCCGCTATATACCGTAGCTTTCATATCTCCGTTGGGCAGTACCTGACCAACGGTTAGTGCTTTGGGAATAATAAGATCATTGCCTTCTATATTCATTGTCATGTCTTTGTATTGCTGCTGCTGCTCATTCGATATCATTGATTTCATGTCGATGTGAATATCGCCGTTTGAAAAAATTACATCGTAATCGGAAGTGCTCAATTCTTTATTTTTTTCATTGAAACAAGAACTGTGAACAGAAGCAGTGTATGCAGATGCCTGTGAAATCACTTTCGTGATCGTATATACATTTTTGCCGGTTGGATTTCCTTTAGCGTTAAAACTTGACAATTCCCATGTTGCTCCTTCTTTAAAAGGATAAAAACTGTCTCCGGAATTTTGAGCGTAGATGTTGCTAAGACAAGATAAAACAATGCCCAGGGATAGGAATATCTTTTTCATATGAATAAAAAGTTGATGATACTTTAAGTTAATAAATAATCCCAATAGGTTCATTTATTTGAGCGAAATTAATGAAAACACAACCAGAAAAGGAGTTCTCATTGCAATACCAGAATGTAAAGACATTTCAAGGAAAAAAAGGCTGTTAAAATAAAAAAGGTCTGAATGTTGAATTCAGACCTTTTTTATTTTAACAGTTTAAGCACTGCAATGTATTACTCAACGATAACTTTTACTACTTGTGAAATTCCGTTCTGACTTACATGTATTACATGCATGCCTTTATTTAAAACGGTGATCGGAGTTTCAGCTTTGTAAGAAGCATTTGTATACACCAATTGGCCTAAGGTATTGTAAACTTTCACATCATACATGCCTGATCCGGATAAAGCAAATGTTTCAGTTGCAGGATTCGGGTAAGCAGTAAGTGAACTTTTAGGAACACTTGATAGGATAGGTGTTGTAATGCCTGGTGTTATTTCTACCTTATCTCCGCTTCCGTTAGAAGTAAGGTACGCCGCTGATTTAAGCGTGCCGTCCGTTGCAGTGGTACGTGCTGTAGGTAATGTTATGGTACAGCTTGCCAATACAGATGGAGCCGACGTTTCTGAAAAGTATACGGTTACCTGATTTGTAGTGTATCCGGATATCATAGATCCTCCCCATACAAACCATGCGTATTGTGCGCCGGTGTATACAGGTGCTGTGAATGTATAATAGCCTTTACCGATAGCAGGAGCTGATTCCCATACAATCTCAAAATCTTTATTTTTTACATTTACTGTGAATTTTGAACTGTCATCCAAACAATCCGGATTTGTAGCAACGATATAATATGTGCCCGGTACTAAATTGTTTCCTGTAACCGGTGAGTTATATGCCGCATCTGAATAGAAATCGAATACAGTGCCTCCATGGGCGGTAGTGAAATTGTCAAGATATAATTTTTTAAATATATCTTTATTAAATTCATCATTGAATCCAAAATAATCGCCATCAACTGTATAGTGTGTGGTTGTGCCATAATTATTTTTTGTAAGAACAAGATCTGTTGTATATAGTTTAGTAGGAACTTTTATTGTTGGCATGTAACCATATGCTCCACATATGCCTAATGATACGTTTGGTTGATATGCAATTTGAAATTGAGGATAATGCAATGGTTTGTTGATCATTTCTGTCATATCCATCGCTGTAGGATCAAAGTTAATGCCTGGTCCGCCTGATAAACTCTTATTTATAAAGGTCATTTCGGCCAGATCGGTAGCAGTTGCCAGATGCCCGTCCAGATATACATATGGAGTTATATCAATCACTTCGTCTCTGCAAACAGATGGCATGTTTTTAACTTCCATTCTAAGACAGGGTGTTTCGTTTACAATTACATAAATACTGTCATAGTAATAATCTGTTGCATCACACACTGCAACTTGTACGCGTATTTTATATTTTCCTTTACCAACGATTGACCAGTTGGAGTTTGTTCCTATTGGTGCTTCTGTTCCTATAGCCTGGTCTGTAAATAGTATACGGTCGTATAGATTTGTCTGATCCTTGCCGCTGCTGAAGAAAACAAATTTTGCAAAGAAGTCTGGAGTAAAGTTTACAGTAGCATTTTTTTCAACGGTGTATTTTAATGTGTCAACCGTAAACATCTGTGTCGGAGGAGTAATTACTCGTGTGAAAATTTGAATCCCTCCGTGGTGCGGACTTGTCGCGTTCATTTTTTTTATGAAAACAGCCGGATAATCACTGTAATGAACGCTGGTCAATTCATCTGTTGTAATTACAGATCCAGCCAGACGGAACATTTTGTACATGCTGACATCATCGTTCGGATCATTGAGATCGTGTATGCCAGCAATTTCTATGATATCTGCTAATGAAATAAGGGAGTCAACACAAGAGGCCACCTGCGCAGGATTATCAGCTACAACATATGTATCTGTTGTTTGTGCAGAGAGAATAGTCGACAGAAATAAAATAGAAAAGATTGAGAGGAAATGTTTTTTCATAGCAAATAATTTTTAGGTTCATAAATGACCTGTAAGAATGATCGTTCGATACGCCTTTCAATTTACGAATTATGAACTTTATTGTTTAATAGAACGTGAAATAAAACGCAGAATATAAGTGAAAATACCTAAAAAAATGTAGTGGAGATTTTGTTTTATACATAGTTATGTATTTGTGATTAACAAAAGATAAGAGAAGAGTTTGCAAAAGATAAGTTAGGTAAATTTTATTTATGATCTTTAGCACATTACATCTGTTATGTATTGCTCTCTTGATGTACGTTAACTTAACAGACATGATTATGTTATTTATGAAGCATTTTTAATATCCTCGCCAAACGGTTCACTGTAATGATAATGATTTAATACCATTTCAATTGCGAGGCGCATTGCTTCGTTTATGGGGTATTGCTGCTTGCTTAAATTGTAATCAATATCTGTAAGTTGGTTGTAGTAATTTGTTGCCATAGGAACAGCTAACGCTTCTTGTGCATTTTTATTAAACGATTCGACTAAATTCGGATAGGTATCTTTAATGGTTGTACAGGTGAGTAATGTAGATTCGCCTGATTTATTTCGTGTAAATGAAAAGCCAAATAATCTGCAGATCAATGCCCGGTGTTGATAGTCGGAGCAGCCGCCTTTTTGTATAACGGTTTTAAGTGGCTGGTATAAGTTGCAAACAGGTGAAGTGTTTAATAGCAAGCTGTCATATACAATTTCAGCGGTATTATTTTTATATAAATGAATTGCATACGGAAGAAATTCTAAAATACTTGCTTCAATATTGGGCGAGGTACAACATTTGGAACAACCTGAAATGCACGTGTAGTTGGCCTGATCTTGAAAAGCTTTAAGGTCTTTATCTAAAGACATATAAAATTGTTCTACTTTTAAAGAGATCTCTTCGAGATACGACATAATGGTATGAAATTTCAATGTAACTCCACACCGAAAAATATACGGAGATTCTGGTTTGCAAGAAGGTAGCTCTATTAGTTGGTATTACAACATTGATTGAAAAATATGCTGAACCTATTTATTCAATAGAACCTCAAAGTCGCGCACAATGAGTTGAAGAGACTGTTTATAGTAATTACTCAAATTGTTAGTGCTGCTTATTTTAGGGGTATTCTTTACAGAATGCGCTTTCTGTATGGTTATTTATTTAGAATAATATTTTAAATATGTTGAATGGTAATTTAATTCAGAATAAAACTTCTGAAATTATCACAGAAGGCGCTGAACGATGGATTTAGTTAGCTATGCTGAATTCAATCACATTTCAAGTGAAATTGAAAAACTGCCACATCGCGCTTTACGGTTTATTTATTCATTGTTAAAACAGTATTGCTATGTCATTTCAATTCGAAACACTCCAATTGCACGCCGGACAAGAAGTAGATCCTACTACACAATCACGTGCTGTGCCTATTTATCAGACTACTTCCTATGTATTTAAAGATTCCAATCATGGAGCGAATTTATTTGCTTTAAAGGAATTTGGAAATATTTATACCCGCATTATGAATCCGACAACGGATGTGTTTGAGAAACGTATCGCAGCCTTAGAAGGAGGTGTTGCTGCATTGGCTACATCTTCCGGACAGTCGGCTCAATTTCTTGCGTTGACGAATATCCTTCAGTCGGGTGACAATTTCGTTACGACTTCTTTTTTATATGGAGGCACATACAATCAATTTAAAGTTTCATTCAAACGCTTAGGTATAGAGGCTCGTTTTGCTGAAGGAGATCAGGTTGAAAATTTTGAAAAACTGATTGATCATAGAACGAAGGCAATTTATCTTGAAACAATCGGAAATCCGGAATTCAATATTCCCGATTTTGAAGCTTTTGCAACACTTGCTAAAAAGCATGATCTGCCATTGATCGTAGATAATACCTTTGGTGCTGGAGGATATTTATTCAAACCTCTTGAACACGGTGCAAACGTTGTTGTTGAGTCGGCAACAAAATGGATCGGTGGCCATGGCACTTCAGTAGGAGGAGTTATTGTTGACGGCGGTAATTACAATTGGGGTAATGGTAAATTCCCGCAATTCACAGAACCATCTGAAGGCTACCATGGATTGGTGTTCTGGGATATATTCGGAACAAATGGCCCGTTTGGAAATATCGCTTTTATTATCCGTGCACGTGTAGAGGGGCTTCGTGATTTTGGTCCATCGCAAAGTCCGTTCAATTCATTTTTATTGCTGCAAGGTTTGGAGACATTGTCGTTACGTGTAGATCGACACGTACAAAATGCACAAATCGTATCGGAATGGTTAGAGAGACATCCGGATGTGGCAAAAGTAAATTATCCGGGCTTGCCGAGCAGTAAATATCATACACTTGCTAAAAAATATCTGAAGCGTGGATTTGGTGGTGTATTATCTTTTGAGATCAAGGGTGGTAAATTACGTGCTGCGCAATTTGTAAATAGTCTGAAATTGGCGAGTCATCTTGCGAATGTGGGCGATGCAAAAACATTGATCATTCATCCTGCTTCCACAACGCATCAGCAATTAAGCGAAGAAGAACAGCGCGAAGCAGGAGTTACATCCGGGTTGCTACGTGTGTCTGTTGGTATTGAGCATGTCAGCGATATTCTTGCAGATTTTGAACAGGCATTTGAAGTGCTGCGTACAATTGAAACAACTGAAAATGTTTCGCAAAACCAGAATGTGTGATTTTTATGAATTAACGTCGTTGGGGTTTTAAAACCCGACGACGTTAATTGTCAGTCAACGTGCATCATTTTTTATCAGTCTGCGATTAAATTCGTAGACTGATTATTTTTTTAATACGATGCTGAAAAGTTTCCCTTTTTCATTTGTTACCCGAAGTTCGTTTTCATTGAACCAGCAAATCCCTTCGGATTGTCCGCCGCTCGGAAACTTGATCACACCATACGGAGATAATGTTATCCCGTAAGAAGAATCGGTTATATGAAATAGGAAAATTCTTCCATACAGAATTACAGCAATTTTTTCCTTTCCCAAAACATCTGTTGATATAGAACATCCTGTTACCATTCCTTTAAAAGATAACTGTTGAATGATATTGGCTGTGTGGGCGCTTGTGTCTTGTAATAGCTGATATACTTTAACAGGTACACGCGACCTGTTTTTTGAAATGAAATAATACGAAGAATCCCTTCTGAAGAAAGCTTCGCAATCAAAACTTAAACTATCTTTGCCGGGAGGAAACTGCTGTTGATCTATATAAGAAAATAGATGCTTGCTTGTTGTATTGGTGTTGACATTGTAATCATACAAGCACAGGTCTTTTCTGTAGTTTCGATTATTTCCCATATCGCCGATCACCAGATGTGGATGCAGCAAACTGTCTTTATAAAATAATAATTCTTCCCAATCTTTATTGGTACTATTAGGTATTGTTTTGGAATCCAGAAGCTCACCCTTTTCATTTATTGCAAATATTTCAGGCTTCGAACCGCTGTCATTTAATGTATAATAAATATCAAAAACTGAATCAGGTTTAACCAATGCTGAACTTTCACAAATAACAGAATCAAGAAACGCTACACGCTTGATTTTTGCAGGAATTACTTTAACATGTTCGCCATCTACCTTATTGGCTCCGGGTGTAAGTACAGCCTGAAGAAAAAATACAATGGAATAAAATAAAGAAAGTAACATAGAATGAATTGAATTTTATTCTGATAAGAAGGTGTGTTTATCGATGTGCTCAGAGATATCTTCCTGATTCAAATGTGCGTTTGTTTCTTCTGCCCCCAGGTCTTTTAAGTAGAATTTCAGCTCTCCATTTATATGTGTTGAAATCAATTTGAATGAATTCGGTACATAGAAGTCTTCGGAGTAGTAAGTTACCAGCTTTGTACCTACGGGTACTTTATTTAGTTCATTAAATATATGATTGGTGTATTCAATGTACATTGCTACGGATACCTGACTGTCTTTGTCAATAACAGAGGAGGCATCTATTTTTTCCTGGAATGAATTGAAAAAATAAATTCCATCGTAACCACTGAAATCCATCTTTAAAACATCCTGTTGGACAAAGGAAACATTGGAAACATTGTGTTCCTGTTTTAATGCATTTGAAACATCAATAAAATTCTGACGGATATCGATGCCATGAAATTCAGATGTGGGATGGAGTGTTGCACCGACAAAACAAAATTTACCTGCGCCGCTACCTATGTCCAGTACTTTAACAGGTTTTCGGTTACAAAAATAATCAGCCGATATTTTCGCAACAAATACCGAGGTCCAGTGCCTTTCAGATAATTCACGCATTTCAAACGGAAATATTGCGTCGAAATCATCGTCGGACATATTTTTTTGAATGCGAAGTTGTTCAAGGATCATAATAAATTAAAAATAGTATTCTTATAAATCAGTGCTAATGGTTTGGATATTATGATGGTTTAATATCTGTGCAGCCAGATCCGCAGATAATGTTGCATGCATGGATTTAGATACAATCTGCTGATACGACCACCCTTTCTGATTAAATAAAAGCGGTTTGTTATAATGCCAGTATTTTGCAAATTCAATATTTCTATATGTCTCGTCGTCTGTATCGATGAGCGAATAGTTGTTGTTGTGGTGTAATGTTAAACTCGCAAAAGGATAAACAGGTTCTATTTTTATCTCCTCATTGGTTTTGCACAATTGAATTACTTTTTGCGCAGTAGATGCAGCAGAAACAACAGATGCATGTTTTGTAAAGAAATCATTGCGGTTGAACTGCTGACAATCCCAGGCATATTGCAGATATTCTTTTAGTATACGCGGACCTTCGTGTTTCAATGTTTCAGTTCTCAGTTCCTGAGGCATAATACTTGAAACAACAATAACACGTTCACGTGCACGTGATACAGCAACATTCATACGCTTTTCGCCGCCTTGCATATTCAGACTTCCGAAGAGCATGGAGAATTTTCCGTTTTTATCCGGAGCATAACCAACTGAGAAAATAATGATGTCACGTTCATCACCCTGAACGTTTTCAATATTTTTAACAAAGAGTTCTTCAGGTAATGCAATGCGTTTCGCGATGGATTGTTCTTCCAATAGGTCCTGAATGTGTGATGCCTGCTGATAGTTGAAGCATACAATACCTATGGAATGTTTGTTAGACTGAATAAGTTCCAGCGTTAATGCAGCTACTTTTTCAGCTTCAATTCTGTTGGTGCTATTTGCCCATACACCATCTACCTTATAATAACTAATTGGCTTGATATCCGAACGGATATCTGAATAGTTTGGAATGTACGTCAACTTATTGTTGTAAAACCGTTGATTTGAAAAGGAGATCAGTTCGGGATATTTACTGCGGTAGTGACCTTTTAATAATACGCTTGATAAATATCTTCCGCCGAGGTCTAGTAAGGAATCAATTTCAATGTCTGCTTCCTCTTCAGCTTCATCATCCCAGCGTACACGGTACAAGTCACTCGGAGGCAGTTGCTGCGAGTCTCCCGCGATCACTATCTGCTTTGCGCGATACATGGCAGGTAAGCTATGTTCGGTATAACATTGCGAAGCTTCATCAATAATAATCAGATCAAATAATTGCTCAAGCGGAAACACACATGATACCTGTTCCGGCGACATCATCCAGCAGGGGATAAGTGAAAATACTTCCTGCGCATATTCCTGCATCAATTTCCGCATTGGCCATATACGTTTCTTTTTTGTTACCTGATGCTGCAGATCGCGGTAGGTAATGCGGTTCTGCAAACGGTTGAATACTATATCGCGGTATGTTTGTTCTCGCAGTTTTCCCAGGATCATTTCAAGAGAAAGTTCCTTTCTTTTTTCTGAATGAATTTCCCAATCCTGTGCAAACTGTTTCCAGCGCAAGGTGTCTAAGCTTTTAAGGATCGGATATACAAGTTCAATGTGTTGTATCCAATGATTTAATATGGATTGTTCAACCTGCTTACTCCATGCAGATGGCGGCATTTTATCAGTATGCTGTTCAATACGTTGAATGCAGATCCTGTCTGTTGGTGTAAGCGATTCCAGCAAACTATCCAGATGTTGAATGTCATTCAGATGCGTTTTAATAAATTGCATCCATTCACTCAGCAGTGCTGCATTTTCTATAAAGAGCTGTTGCTGCATACTGCTGAAAAAAGGTTGTGTTGCTTCAATGCTCTTTGTTACTTCAGTATGTGCTTGTTGTACGTTTAAAAGAAACGGAACAAGTACATCGGTTTTTTTAGAAACGATGTACGAGCAAAGGGATGGATTTTTTGATTCGATCAATGCAACATCCTTGTACAACTTTTGAATCGTTTCTTCAAAGAGAAAAAAAGATTCCGTATATTTCAGATCAATTGAAACAGTTGTATATCTGCTTAATTCATGCAATTGATTTTCTGTTAAAAGTAATTTTTCGATTATTCCAATCAATTCCGGAATAGCTGTACTACTGATCTGTACTTCAAGTGCTGCTGAAAGCTGTTTTATCTTTTTATAGTCTGAAGAAAATATTTTATACACCAGCCATGAAAAAGGATTGCTGGTTTTTGTTTTTGCCGAAAGCAAGGATCCATGCAGCGTATGTAATTCCTGAAATGTATACGTTGCAAATATGGGTGTGTATGCTTGTACGGTTTTTGAAATAGATTCCGTGATGCTTTTGATCTTGTCAAGCTGCAATGGTAATGTAAAGCTGTTCCAGAAAGTCTGTACGTGAGATGTACGTAACACATCAGTGAATGATGCAATGAGTTCACTGTACTCTGTAATGAAATTAAACTGGTGTAATGAATTGTTCACCTTACCCGCTTCTATTTGATTTGAAAAATGATCAATAGCAGATTTTAATTTCTCTGCACTATCTTTCCAAAGTTCAAACTGAGCCGTTGTTAACGACGGCAGTTCTAACCGGTACTTCCATAAAACTGCATGCGGAAAAGGTATGGCTGAGTAGATACTGTATGTCTGCACAGCATAAACCAAACGTTCCAGATCTTTTGCGAGATAGTTGGTATAGATGTCGCTTAAATTAATGGGCTTTACAGGTTCGCTTGCTTTTAAATATAATTCGTGTGCAGAATACCCGCAGATATGCGTATCAAATAAAGCATTTCTGAAATCTTCACTGTGTGTATTTAATTGCGTCAGTAATTTTACAGAAGCTGCATATTCACGTTCCAGATAGATCGCATCCAAACCATTATTGATTGTTTGAAAGCCTTCGATGTTTTCTATCTGTTGATTTATTTTATTATATAGTGTCCGTTGATCAAATTTTACATCATGCACCAATGCATAAAAATCGTTTAAGGATTTTTGCCCCAATCTTTTTGCTACAACTTCTAAGGCCGCACGTTTGTGCGACATAACTAATATTTTTTTACCTGCCGCAATAGCTGCGCAGATCATATTACAAATTGTTTCGGATTTTCCTGAGCCAGGAGGCCCCTGGATAACAATTGATTTTCCGGATGAAACTTCGCGTACAGCAAACTCCTGCGATGCATCCATGCTGTAGGGTGTCATCAGATCTTCTTTGTAGGGATCATTCGGAAGTTCTACGTTGTTGCGGTCTGCAAAGAAGTTTTCTAAAGATGTTTCAGTAAGCTGCTGTGCCCATACATCGTAATCTGCTGCAATAGTAGAACCTGCCTGCGGAAAAATTCCAAGCACTGCATTGGTTTGTATGCGCATTTCACCTATGGTGTAGAGCTCTTCAAAATCCTGCCGTTTGTATGTTTTTAAGATGGGTACGTCGTTCTGAAAATATTCTTTGCTGAATAAGAATTCAAGTTTTGTTTTCTTTAGCCACTCGTATATCTGTGTGCGGAATTCTAACGGGTCTGCTGAGAAATCTTCAAAGTCTTCTTCCAGAACTTCATCGGGCAATACGAGATCGTGATAATGTGCAAACGCCAGCAGTAAACTTTTGTTGACGTTTATGTTTCTGTTTTCTCTTTTTAAGATCCAGTAATTTCCTTCGATTTCTAATTGAACAGGAAAAAATAACAGCGGTGCCCGAAACGGTGTCCCATCTTTCCATTTCCCTTCTGTAAACAGCCAGCCTATGTAGCATTCGTACAAGCCACGCTCTTCGTATATCTGACCAAGTTTACGGTATATTTTTTTAAAGGTAGAAGAAACAAGCTGCACCTTTTCGACCCGTGGATCCTGAATGGGAGCGAGGCGAATATTTTTTTTCTCGGTTAGTAATTCTTCTATATAATGGAATGCAGCGTGCTGATCTAAAAAATGCAATTCGCTCATATCTAATTCCTGCGCAGCAGATAAGCGCAAAAACAGCAGTGAGCGATTTCCTGTTGTCAGATCATATAAACGTTTGCGATATGTCTTTACAATCCGTTCCATTAGTGAATGTCTAATCCTTTTATGGACATATTCATCGTGCCTTTAGCGTAAATAACTGCTTTGATGGATTCTTTCGTGACGAAAAAGTCTGTTGGCTTGAGTTCTGTAATAGCGGCTTTTATAGAAACGTTTTTGGTGATATTGTAATTTCCGATGTATGCGTTTACCTGCTTTTTAATTTCTGCCATGTCTGCTGCAACCGAATAACGAAGTGCTTCCTGCATGCGTTTCGTCAGGGTGCTCTTTAAGATCCAGTTGCCGGTCTTGATCATTGCATTTTTTGTTTCGATGGAATAGTCTAAGTTTTTCAGATAAACTGTTTGTGATATGGAGTCATAAGTTGGTTTCCCTTTTAAATAAATGAAACCATTTACATTGCCCGAAACTTTAGTTTTTACAATCAAATTATCTCCGCCGCCATAGATATAAATACTATCAATACGTATTTTTTTCTTTCCGTTTGAAGAGCTGAATGTTTGTCCGCCCATATGTTGTGTGGCCAGCTTTTGTGCTTCTTCATAGGTCATGTCGTTAACCAATGAAATTACAAAATCGCCGGATGCATTATTGATAAAGCTTGCATTCGGCAAGTTGGTAAGTTTTGCTGCAGGTTTTGAACCCACGAATGTTTCTGCCACACCATCGATGCGGATGGTTGCCCGCGCATAATCTTTGTCGCCTGTTAAGGGTGTAACAAAAATGCCTGTTGGACTTATGCGCAACCATGCCACGGGATCGTTATAAAGCTGTATGGGCTGGTGCATGGCATTCCAGCCTTCTTCAACATATTTTCTTAATTCAATTTGATTTTTTATTTCATCGTCAATTGCTTCTGTAATTATTTTTTGCTGCGACTTAATCACTCTGTCAGCAATAAAAGTTACAGGCAATGAAACACTGCCGCCTGTTACAACCGGTTTTTGTATCCAGTCATATTTTTGCAAAGTTGTCTGCGGTTCGAGTTTCCAGAAGACGCCGATTTTTAATTTCGTATTGAAGGTCATTCTTAAAGATGCATCTGCAGTAAATTCATCTGAAATACTAAGTCCGAATTGTTTAACCTCCCATTTTACTTTAGCCCAGATTTTGATCGGTACTTCGTATACAATGTCTTCGCCTTTCATAGAAAGCAGTATGGGACTGACTTTCCATACCTTCATTAAGACACCATCTTCAAAATCCGTATCATCATATATTAATCCGGTAAGTTGGTTGTTTAACTCCGTTTCAATTTCACGCAGTGATAACTCAATCGGTACTACAATATGCGATACCGGTGCTTTGTACTCCAGCGTTTGGTATGCTTCAGCCGGAGCTTTTGGTTTTACAGAACGGCATGATCCTGTAAACAATAGCACAAGAGTAATACATGCAAATGGAACGAACTTATTCATGTGGATGATGCTGATTGTATCTGTTTATACTAAACGTTTATTTAGCAGGTAATGGTATAGATGCCTGGATAAATCAATTTATCCGTTGGCTTTAGCTAACGGCAATGAAATCGAGCAGGCTTGTTTTTACAATTCAATATTAATAGCAGCAGCTGATTATATAGAATAGATAATTTGTTTAACTACAGAACAGCTTTCATTGCCGTCACATTTATGTGACGGATGGTTAGTTTATTCGTTGAATCACACATAACAAATCAGCCTTCGTTGAGAAGGCTGATTTGAAGATTTTTACAAATGAATTTCGAATTGAACAAGATCAACAAATTCCTGTAATCGTTCTTCCAATTCTTTTTTATGTAAACCTACAATGCGTTCTGTTCCGAATTTTTCTACGCAGAAAGAAGCCATTGCAGATCCGTAAATGATAGCGCGTTTCATGTTTTCAAAAGAAATATCTTTTGTGCTTGCAATGTAACCGATAAAACCACCTGCAAATGTATCGCCAGCACCTGTTGGGTCAAACACATCTTCCAACGGAAGAGCCGGCGCAAAGAACACCTGATCTTTGTTGAACAACAATGCTCCGTGTTCACCTTTTTTGATGATCAATACTTTTGGCCCCATTGCAAGAATCTTACGTGCAGCCTTTACCAATGAATATTCGCCTGATAACTGACGTGCCTCTTCATCATTGATAGACAGAACATCTACCAGTGCTAATGTTTGTTTCAGATCATCCATTGCAATGTCCATCCAGAAATTCATGGTATCCATTACAATTAACTTCGGACGTTTTGTTAAACGTTCAATTACTGTGCGTTGTACTGAAGGTGCAAGATTACCCAGCATTAGATAATCGCAGCCCTGATAAGATTCAGGAATGATAGGATCAAATGTTCCCAACACGTTCAATTCTGTAACCAGCGTGTCGCGCGTGTTCATATCATTGTGGTACTTACCCGACCAGAAAAACGTTTTTTTCATTTTCTTTGATCTGTAAACCATCCGTATTGATCGAATGTGATTGCAGCATGCTGATATTTGAAGCTGGAAAGTCAGAACCAACAACACCTACAAGGTTAATTTTAGGATTGAAATACGAAGAAGCTAAACTGATATAGGTAGCAGCGCCGCCTAAAATTTTATCTGTTTTGCCGAAAGGCGTTTCAATTGCATCAAAGGCAACTGAACCAACTACTAATAAGCTCATAATACAATTAATTTATCTGCAAATATTGGTTCAATTGTCCTAAATCCCAAGCATATGGGCGAATATAAATCAACAATTTGTATCCATTGACCGGGATTTATATGATTATTTTAAACCCGTATGCGGAATATACTATTTTGAAATAAAACTGTGTAGTTGCATGCGTGCAATAATATTGCCCAAGCGCCTATTTTTTAGTAGTTTAGGCGAATAAGTTTTTGACGTATGATGCAATTTTATTGGTTCAGGAAAGCCCTTGTTTCAGTGGCAGTTTTTTTATGTATATCTAACCTGGTAATGGGGCAGGGCTGTAGCGATGCAGGCTTTTGTACCATGGGCGCTATGCGTCCAAATCAAAGTTTCAGTTCCAAAGGAACAGTTAAACTGCGTTCTGTTGAATTACTGCAATATGTAGGCGTTACAAAATTCAATGATGTAATTCTTACATCTTTAGCAGACGTTAATATAGGCATCGGAAAAAAAGGATCTGCGCAGATAAAACTTCCTTATACGTTTGTGTCGGGTTCGCTTGCGAATACCAATGGACTGGCAGACATATCCTATTCCTACACACATACATTGATCTCTAATGGATCATTTCAATTTTCGGGTACTCTGGGCGGCAAAATACCTACCAATCATTCCAATCTGGAAAGTGCCGGCGGGCGGCCGTTACCGATGTATTATCAAACCAGTTTAGGTACATATGATCTGGTGGCAGGATTTTCTTTTATAACCCGCAACTGGCTTTTGGCAGCAGGCTACCAGCAGGCATTGAATAGGAATGGCAGTCAGTTCCGCTGGTCTGAATGGGCAACAAGCGATCAGTTTTCCACAGCACTTGAATACCCTGTTTCATGGAACCTGCAGCGTGGTAAAGATGTGATGTTTCGGGTTGAACGGAATTTTCGTTCAACAAAATGGAACGCGTATTTGGGACTGTTAACCATATATAGAATTACGAAAGATGAAGTAACAAAAGGAACGGTAGAAAATAATATCCGCGTAAAAGTAAATGGAACAACGGGTGCAGCTATTACAGCATTAACAGGCGTGGGATATCGGATCTCAACATCGGTAGCATTGAAAGCAATGTTCGGGTTGAAGTTGATAAACAGAGATCACAATCCGGACGGCTTATCCAGAGATTATGTATCCAGTTTGAGTGTTGAAATCCGTCTGTAATTTTTACTCTTTTTAAGAATATATCGTATGAAAAAATTAGTTTTTATAATCCTGTTGTTTGTAGTACAGCTGTCTGTATTTGCACAAATGCTTACTAAAAAACAAATACAGGCCGATAGTTTATTTGAATTGGGTGAATATGCTTCAAGCATACAGTTGTATGCGCAGGAAGCAGCGCTATACAAGGAATCATCCGTTGCCTATTATTTGCATTGTCAGATACAACGTGCGGAATGTGCTATACGACTGAATGATCTGGATGCGGCACAGGATATTGTGGATGTGGCAATAAGAAGCTGCACTCCGGAATTTTACAATGAGCTTGCATTGCTTGGCAATTGCCGGGCAAAGGTATATTATCAAAAAGGAATGCTTGATCAGGCTGATTTTGAAATTTCAGATGCAATTTACCTATTCACAATAAATAGATTTCATCGGAAAGATGTGCTGGCAGAATGTTATAATACCAAAGGTCTTATTGATTGGATACGAGGCAACGATGAAAAAGCTCTGGAGTATTTTAATCAATCATTAGAGCTGCGGGAAAAAGCGGAAGAGTATGGTACCGCAGCTATTGCCGGAGTATATAACAACATTGGTCTGGTGTACTCAGGTTTTGATCTGGATGAATCATTGAACTATTATGAAAAGGCGCTGGGAATTTATGAACGTATTTATCCTGCAAATCATCCGGCATTGGCAGTGGCATACAGCAACCTGGGGCAGATCTACAGAAAACAAAAAGTGTATAATACTTCATTGGCACAATATGAAAAGGCACTAGCGATCTGGAACGAACGATACGCAGGCCCACATCCGAACAAAGCCTTTGTGTATTTAAGTATTGCACAAGTTCTTCAGGAGAAAAAAGAATACAGTTCAGCATTGGAACAGGCAAATAAAGCCTTGGTTATTTATCAGCAGGCTTATGGGGAAAAACATCCGAATACAGCTGCGTGTTATACATTGATCGGTTCTATATACTCAGATCAACGTGAATATAACAAAGCACTACAGACCTTACAGCAAGCCCTTATTTCTAATACCGATTCATTTTCTTCAACGGATTATACACAGAATCCTAAAATGGAAGAATATTTCGACGGGCAATTGTTGTTATCAACGCTTACGCACAAAAGTATTGTTCTACTAAAACGTGAATCTGAAAAAACGTTACGCATTAAGGACCTGACGCTGGCACTGTCTACTTATCAGTCGTGCGATACCCTGCTGGATCAGTTAAGACAAACACGGACAAGCAAAAACGATAAGCTTGCCTTGGGTGTTTATAGCTATGATGTGTACGATAAAAGTATTGAACTGTGTTTGCTTTTATCTGAAAACACATTCAGAAACGATTACTATTTGAAGCTTGCCTATTATTTTGTTGAACGTAGTAAAGCTTCTGTATTGCAGGAGTCTATTGCCGAATCAAAGGCGAAGGAATTTGCCGGAATTCCTAAAACAGAAATCGAAAAGGAAGATGCATATAAAACAAAGATTGCCTATCTGGAACAAAAACTTGCTAAAGGTATTGAAGATGAAGCAATGATGAAAAGCGTATCCGAAGAACTATTTGGTGAGAAACGGATGTATGAATTTTTCATTCGTTCATTGGAAAAAAATTATCCCGCATATTATAATTTGAAATACAATATTCAATCCATAAAAGTAGAAGAGCTACAGAAAAAATTAAAACCAACGGACTGCATTCTGGAATATTTTGTTTCTGAAAGTACAAATACCATACGTGTATTCCGGATTACAAATAAAGACTACAAGGTGTATTCCATTCCACTGATAGATACGTATGAAAAATATATTGCCGGAATGCGTAATTCGATCAAGTTTGACAACAAGCCAACATTTATTAAAACGTCTGCCGCATTGTACAAACAATTGATCCCGGTTTTACCTAAGGCTTGCGCGCATTTAATTGTAATTCCGGATGGCAAGATGGGTTCTATACCTTTTGAAGCCTTATTGAAAACTGCGCCTAAAAATGATACAGCAGAATACGCACAAATGGATTTTTTGATCAAGCAGTTTGCGATCAGTTATACGTACGCAGGTTCTTTGTATGAAAACAAATTACAGCAAAAAATGCCTCAGGCTGTATTGTTGTTCGCACCTGTTGATTTCAGTGAAGCAAGTGATCTGATATCCTTACCCGGAACACTGAAAGAAGTAAATGGATTGAATGATCTGTTCAAAAAATCAAGACCGTCTGCATTGTATACATATACAAGAGCGTCGAGAAATGTTTTAACGAGCGATTCGATCCGTCAGTATTCCATTATCCATCTGGCTACACACGGACTTGTTGATGAAGAGCAACCGGAATTGTCGTGTATATACACGTATGGAACATCTGCAGAGGACGATCGTATATATTCAGGAGATATTTACACCATGCACTTAAACGCAGATCTGGTAACCTTGTCTGCTTGCCAGACTGGCTTAGGTAAGATAGCGAAAGGAGAAGGATTGATCGGATTGTCAAGAGCTCTGTTTTATGCAGGAGCAGACAATATCACTGTTTCATTATGGAAGGTTTCGGACGAATCGACACAGGTATATATGAACGATTTTTATGCAAATTATCTGAGCAGTGCTCAGGATACTTTTGCCGGAGCATCACGTGAAGCAAAATTAAAACTATTGAATTCAGAAGAATTTAATAGCCCGTATTATTGGTCTGCATTTATACTCATAGGTAATTGATAGTTGTTTAAAGTGAAATGGACGGGATAAAAATATATGGAAGACTTTATTTGAAAATAGCATTCTATGTATTGTTATTTCCAATTTTACCTTATTGTGAAAGCAATGCGCAGATCGCTCCGGATTGGAAGTACAAACAAGAACTTCTGGGTTATTTGAATAAACCGGGCGATTCAATTTATATTTCAGACAGAGCTGATTTAGAGCTCCTGACATCTGCAAGCTGTACAGATACGGAAGTGCGTTATTATACAGTTACAAGATCCGACGAGCACATTCAACTGGCAATAAAATCTAAATTGTTTTTAGCCTCTCAGCACGAACTTCAATTAACAGATACTGTTTTCTCTGTCTCGAATCATAAAAAAGTTTTCGATACAATTGTTATACAAAACAAGATTGATCACACGTTTGCGTTTGGTGTGCATGGAACCATTCCTGCAACTGAGATCTCAAGTTTTATTATTCTTAGAAACAATGTCAAATTGCTGATGCCCAAACAGGCATATTCTGATTTGTATAACATTCATTTTTGCATTTACCATAAGGCGCCGGAAGTTTATGTGACAAAAGACAATGTTTATCTATATGTATATTTACACGGAAGCGATGGTGCGAATCAGTATTCGGTCAAATTTATTTTTGACAAAACCGGCTATGTTACACGCATAGTAAATAAACACCCTTGCCTGGTAGATTTTGATTTTATTGATGGCTTTGGAAACTGCGAGTAATAGATACCCCGCTGTTGTTGGTGTTTCTGTCTGAGTAAATCAATGTTAATCCATATAAATTTGCGCAAAGCACCAACAACCAGGTTGAATTAGAAACTATTGAAATACGTTGATTGTTGGTGGTTCGCATGTTATTTGTTCATTACATCACGAGTAAAGCTGGCGGAAACACCAACAATAGCAGAGTAATACGTATTTTACTCTATTTCAAAGGCCAATAAAAAGAACTACTTTTAATAATTGTAAATAATTACTGAAATGAATTGGATCGTATTGATTATTGCAGGCTTGTTTGAAGTGATCTTTGCTTTTTGCTTAGGCAAAGCAAAAGAAACTACAGGAGCAACTTCATATTGGTGGCTGTTGGGGTTTGCAATTACTTCAACGATAAGTATGTATTTATTATATCGTGCCATACAAACGTTGCCGATTGGTACGTCTTATGCCGTGTGGACGGGCATCGGTGCTGTCGGAACAGTTATTGTAGGAATTTTAATTTTTAAAGAACCGGCAGAGTTTTGGAGGTTGTTTTTTTTAACAACGTTAATTGCCTCAATTGTAGGATTGAAGTTTGTAGCCCATTAATTTCATTTAAAAAATGTATTGAATATAAAAACAAAGGCTGAAATATTTCAGCCTTTGTTTTTATACCATTTTATTTTACTTTTTTAAATAAATAGCGGGTAATAAAAATTCCACTTCCACTATTGTCATTTCCAGAATATACTCCTGATGTGATCTGCTCTAAAGCCCAGCCGTCATTTACCAGCTGACTTATTTTGTCTGTGGTCGCTTTGTCGTTTGAACGTACATTTGCAAAGTTTATTCCGCTTATGGAAAAAAAGTTTTTCAGTTCTGTTTCTTCCAGTGTTCCAGTTGGTGATGTAGCAATCATCCTGGAACGACCTGCACCCATAGGCACTACAGACTCAATAGTTGTGACTTGTTGAAAGTCATATTCAACTTGTTCTTTGCTTGTGAAAGAAGAAAGAAGCATGCCTAATAGAAGTGTGCAAATTAAGGATAGGCCAATGATTAGTTGTTTCATAATATGAGATTGTTTTAATTTTGATTATTGTTTTGCATTGTAAAATATAATATCAGTAAATTATATATAACTTTGAAGCGCCTGCTCTTGCTACATCAACGAATAGTATATTGATAATATTATCTTTTTGAATACTCTTCTAATTTTTTCTTTTCGATCTCACTTAAACTACTCATTCCTTTTGCAGAAATTTTATCTAAGATTGTATCGATTTCTTTTTGCTGTTTTGCTTTTGCCAAATTGTAGCGTTGATCAATGGAAAGATGTTCTTCCTGATTTTTAAAAAATAAATTATCAATCAGCAGTGCCCGAGGTTTTAGTACAACGAATAAAATAAAGCAAACAGCAGGAATAAGTATGATTAAAATTGTAAAAGTATTGTAGCTGATTGCTGACGGTTTCATAATGACAGCAATTAATACACCAGTTACCAGGCCGCCTAAGTGTGATTCATGCCCAATATTGTCACGCTTCGATTTAACGCCATATATTGTGTATAATATATATATAAGTCCGAACAGCCAAGCCGGTATATAAAAAGGCATAAATAATAATCCTAACTCCATGCCGGGGAAAAGTGCGATTGATGCAAATATAATACCGCTGATTGCACCTGATGCTCCAACAGCAGTATATTCGCCGTGGTTGCGATGTATAAAAAGAGAAAGCAAATCTCCGCCGATCAAACTTGCAAAGTAAATAACAGTAAAAGGGATGAGGCCTAAATAGGATTCGATGCCACCACTAAAAACATATAGTGCGTACATATTAAAAATAAAATGCATCCAGCCAACATGTAAAAAACCGGATGTGATCATCCGCTTATAATCGTTATGTATAAGTATTTGGTCTATATTGAATTTGTACCGGTCGAAAAATGCCTGGCTGCGTAATCCCTGATAGGTAAAGACTAAGTTGATGAGAATTAAAATGACTGCAATGACACCTGTTTCGTTCATCTGTTATTCGTATTCTTGTGTTTCTGTTTTTTTAAATATTCATTTATAGCCTAATATAGCAATACTGCTGTTACTAATCCGATGTAGCCTAGGCCAAGAGCAATGCTTAGTTTTCGGATATCAATGTTTTTCACTTCGTCCGGCTCATAAATAGCGTTTACTACAATAACTACCATGAAGTTTAGTAAGACGACTATAAAAGTGAGCCAGAACAGATAATCGGCTTTTGTAAGATTGTCGGACGAAGGCGTTGAGGCAGAGAAGGAAATAGAAAAAGCTACAATTGACATAAATACACCAATACTCACTTCCCCTAAATTTTCAAAACTGATATCTTTGATAAACAATAAACTTATTGAGATTAATCCGATCAATACCAATGGCAGTACGATCTCCAGCAATGGAGTAGTTTTTTTTCTGCTCACATTCAATCTGAAAAATATATTTTTAAACTCATATAATTTTTTCTTCTTCCATATCCGGGTCACCATACATGCCCAGATTGATTTCATTATCTACAGTTACGTAGTATTTCAATTTATTCCATTCTGTAATTTTGAATTTTCCGATCTTACTGGTATCCAGATCAAAGCTTTTCTGATCGAAGGAAACTTTTAATTTTGTAGAAGGACTTAAAATTTCAGCTCGAACAAATATTTCCTGCGCATCAAACGGATATTGATGTAATGCATAGTTCACATAAAAGATCCCCGATACTTTGTAAAGTTTGTAGATGGTGCTGCCATCTGTCTTTTCAAAGATCAGTTCTTTTGAACTTTCATTCTGCTTCATGTTCTGGAAAATAATATACTTTTCAGCATCTCTATTATTTGAGTCGAGCTTTATCCAATAGTAAAAATCAGAGGTGAAAGAGTTTTCATCCATGTTAATATTGTATATATCCGAAATCTCCATTCCAAAAAATAAATTCGGGATCACGTCTCTGTATTCATTCAGCTGTAGTGGGCAAGAGTGGAAACGGCCACCCTGATACTGGGTAAAGAAAATTTCAGGAACTAAATTCAATATGCTATCAAACTGATAGATCTCATCTTCTTCGCGAACAATCTGGTTGGGAAGTTTTTGAAAGTAGGTATTAAAGTCTTTTTTTGATAGCGTAGTAGTATCGGGTATCTGATCAAATTTATTTCGAATCATCTCGACAGCGTCGTAACAACGTTCTACAAATAATGGATGATTGGAGTTTTGAAAATAATCCGGATGTTCTGTTTTTAATTCAACGATATCATTATACAATGTTTTTGTTAATGCATCCGTTGGGTTGCTGATAATGATTAAATCGTTGTCATTTTTATTTCCAAAGTTTTGCAGATATGTTGGATTGACAATATATGCATGACCTAGTGCATGAATTTTTGTAAAACGTTTGTTGATGTAATTGATGAGCTTATTGCCAATGTCAGCATGCACGCTTAATACCAGCAGCGTATTTTCTTCAGCAGGGTATTGTTTATAATAGGTGTCAATAGTATTGTAGAGTGCAATTGAATCTGCTTTCGTAAATGATTTTCCTTTGACCGGAAAAGTTTTATTTACAGTGATCTTGTTATCTTCAAATGCTTTTAAATAAGTATTATGTAATTCGTAATCTTCTTCGCTTATGAAATTGATCTTATTGATGTGTAATACTTTTGTAAGGTAAGCTACAATGTCATAAGGCACATTGTCCTGGCTTCCTGTAAAGATGGCACTCTTGCCAAAATCATATCCATTACGATCTGCATTGATGGCTATAACAGGTATGTTGTTTTCTTTAATTGTATTGGCGCATTTGTTAATATGCTGCCCCCATGTATTATCTATTACGGCAACAATGTTTGAATCTTTTGCAATTTGTTTATAAATGGAGTCACTAATAAATCCATCTTTTCTGCAATCGAATGTTTTTAATTGAAGATCTGTATACGGAAGATCAAGTTCTTTTAAGTATTTTTTTAAGGCCACCTCATGCATGAGGTCAAATTTATTGAGGGGCTGTTGCGAAATGGGGATAGTGTCAGCAGCGTTGGTATATCTGCCGATGTAGGCTACATACTTAACAGTCTTAGATTTTGTAGAAGGAGAGCTATAATAAGAATATATAAAAACAGCGCCTAACAGCACCAGAACCGTTATAAGTATAAATCTGTATTTATGTAAAAAAAGCTTCATTAATATAGTTGTTTGGTATAAAACAATTGAAACAATGAACTATATGCTAAATAAATCTAAGAAAAGATCGTGGATGTTTTGATTTAAACTCCCGGTATTTTTTACAGACCGGATATAACAGCAATAATATTCCAATCCATACAATGTATACAACCCACAGCGAATAACCGTATTGATTTGTTATTTCCATAATGCCAAATGTGAGCTTACTAAATTCAATAGTTTGAAAATTCAGAAGGACAAATAGAAGGATTGCCAGGAAATGTATGACAAATATATGGATGATATAAAAGAACATGGATACTTTACCGAAGAGTGATACGTATTGATGCACTTTTAGTTTAGGAGATTCTGTTCTGGATATTAAAAAGAAAATAATAGAAAGTGTTATCAGTATATAATCTAAGGACATAGGGTACTTTGTTACATCCAAAAAACTAAAAACGGTGCGATAAGAATGTTGGTGAAAGACCCATGGTGTTGGGTCGCCATATTCATTTACCAGACGCAGTGTAATAAAGGACAAGAACAGCAAAAGAGATAAACGTTTGAATAAGGCAATGCGTTCTTCTTTGCTATCTTCCGTAAAAATGTTTCCCATTCCATAGCCCAGGCAGATCAAGCCGTACATGGGCAATATTGGATATAATATATGTATGCTGAAATTATCTGTTAAAGGAACTGTGCCCGTTTGGTGGAGTATGTGCCATAGGAGCGCACCTAAGCCGGTGTTTCCGGTTGTTATGCCGTCAAGCATATTGTGACCAAGAAGTATAAGTAAACCTAAAATGAAGATTATATGCGGCTTCAGCCAGCTTGTAAACGCAAGCAATACCATACTTATTCCCAGTGCCCATATTACAAGCAGCCCAAGGCTTGAATAGTCGAAGTTGAAATGCCAGGCAAATTTGACCAGTGTAAATTCGATCAGGATCAGTACCAATCCTCTGCTGAATAGAAAGGAGGTTGAATTTTTTAATCCGTTTTTCTTGAAATGCATAAACGCCGATACGCCTGAAAGCCATGCAAATCCTGGTGCGCAGATATGTGTTATAAAGCGGGTGGCAAATAATGCGGCATATGTTTTTTCGTGGTCCGTTGGCGAAAATGCAAAAGCATCTGCCAGAAAATAATCACGTACATGGTCCAGTGCCATTAGTATGATGAGTATTCCACGAAGTATGTCAATAGATTGTATGCGGCTGTCTGGAGACAGTTCGGATGTTGTATGCTTATTCACTCTCAGTAAGGGGAGGGGTATACGCTTGAACGGGTATATAGAAATACAGATGCGCAAGCTTTTGTTTGTTTTTAGCAAGGTCAAATTGGATCAGCCCTGTTTCTGTTTTAGAATCGTGCGTTGCTTTCAATCCTTTAAATGAAATAAATTCGAGTGCGTCATTTGTAGAATTGCAATTGTACCGTAAGAGTGCAGTACCATTACCGCTTAGTTTAATTACGTTGCAAAGAAGAATATAACGTTTGCGGTGAAAGGCTTCCAGTTCTTTTAGTCCGAGCTGTGCACAGGCAAATGATTTTTCAAAATGCGCTACGATGCTCACAGGATTAACTAACAGAATGCTGTCTGCCAGTTCGATTACTTGTTGGTATTGGCCGGATCGGTTAAGAGGTTTTATTAAATTTTCTTTGAACTCATTTTCCTTCGAATAATAATTCGGAGTAGTCTGGTATCCGTAATAGATGAGCTGAAAGTCTTCAATGGTAAGCGTTGTGTCGGATGCGTTTAAACGTTCAATCAGCTTGTTGTAACCACCGCGCTCTGCAAGTAATAGGCTTGTGCGTATGGTATCAACTTGCCCGAATGCAGCAAATGATAATAACAGACTCAATATACCTACAGCAGCTTTTATCATCCGATCAATTGTTTTTAATGATTTCAACTCCAACAGAAGAAATTCCATTTAAGGTATCCATACGCATATTTTGTTCAATACGAATGGTATATTTTCCAGCCTTGGGAAATTTCTGTACACTATCAGACATGATCTTATAATCGAAATAGTTTCCAAAACCTGCGCCATAAGGCTCTCCCGATGCAGAGTGGAATAAGTCCATGCCCTGAAGTTTCTTAGAGATCATGTTTCCTTTTTCATCTAACAGGATTCGGTTTACCCACAAATTGTAATAAGGGTAATCGTTATTGTATCTGATCTGATAAAATAATTGATAGGTCGCTTTAGGATCTGTTACTTCAAATGGGAAATCCATTTGTGTTTTTTGAGTCCAGTAATTGTTTGGAGCATCAATTTTTGCTTCCGTTATGATTGCTGGATCAGTACAGGAAAACAGGACAAGGCCTGAAATGAAAATCAATACCTGTGTAATTTTACTCATATTTATTTTTCAGGATTATTCGTTGAAGCACCATCTGTAGGATGCTGGTCACTATTTTGTCTTGGTCTGAAATTATTTGCAGGTATTTTTATATCCGGCGGCTGCTGGTTTGGCGCATCCGATGTATTCTTCTTTGTTATTTGATGCTTACCTCCCTGATCTTTGTTGCCGTGTTTTTTAGACTGCTCAGAATGTTGTTTCGGCGCCTGTCCTTGAGGTTTTGGGCCGTTGTTCGCCTGATTATTTTGACGTCCCTGACGTTGGCCGTCATTCCTGGGCTGTTGATTTGGATTTTGCTGATTAACACGCTGTGGCCTGTTTGCTTGGTTTTGATTCGGCTTGTTAGTTGAATCGTCACCTTGGTTTGCAGTACGGGGTGCGTTAACGTTCTCTGCATTTGGGTTCGGAGAAACACGCTGCGGACGGTCAGACTGATTTTGCCTGTTGTTTCGATCGCTGCGCGGCTCTTCTTTTGTTCTCTCAGAAGAATCATTCGAACGCGGCTGTTGCCTGTTGTTGTTCGGCTGAGTTGGTTTTTCTGAACGAGGTGTAATGCTATGTGTTTTTTCCGTTCTTTCTGTACGCTGCTGTGGCTGAGCCGCAGGACGTAAATTTACAGCAGGACGTTGTGTACGGTCTGTTGCATCATCGTTTGCAGAACGTTTCTTTTTCTTCTTTTTGTTTTTCGATTTGAATTTATCATCGAAACGCGAAAGTTCTTCTTTCTCGCGGATCATTACACGATCGTCTTTGATCACGATCTCATTTGATTCCAGCGTTGCAGGGGTTTTGCCTGCTTTATTCATTTCGATGATCTCAATTACACGCTCAACAGATATCGGCAGCCAGGTTGTTTCGTCCTGAAAGCCAAACCACATAACGCGTTTGAATATATCTGTTTTCTGCAATGTTGCATTACCTAATCCGGTTTTTAAGGGCGCTTCCAATTCCGGAATTCCTTTAAGTGCATCCAGATATGTATCCAATTCGTAGTTTAAGCAGCATTTTAATCTGCCGCACTGTCCGGATAATTTAGATGGATTGAGTGAAAGATTTTGGTAACGTGCTGCAGATGTATTTACATTTTTAAAATCTGTGAGCCAGGTAGAACAGCATAATTCACGGCCACAAGAGCCGATACCGCCTAATCGTGCTGCTTCGTGGCGCAGGCTGATCTGTTTCATTTCAATACGAACCTTAAATTCGCCCGCAAGCATTTTGATCAATTCACGGAAATCAACACGGTCTTCTGCAGAATAATAGAAGGTAACTTTTGTATTGTCTGCCTGAAATTCTACATCAGACAATTTCATGCCTAATTTCTGATCAACAATAATTTCGCGTGTGCGGTACAAAGAACTTGCTTCGCGATTTTTAGCCTGCTCAAATTTCTCAAGATCTTTTGCAGAAGCTTTGCGATAAATGCTTTTGATGTCGTCGTTGTTCAGTACATTTTTCTTTTTCATTTGCAGACGCACAATTTCGCCTTGCATAGAAACATAGCCGATATGATGGCCCGATTGTACTTCAACTACTACCGGATCACCGGCAAATAATTCTAAAGATTTAGAATTTCTAAAAAATTCTTTGCGACCGTTTTTAAAACGAATTTCAATTATATCGAACGTAGGCATGGAGTCCAGCTCCATATTGCCCAACCAATCAAATGAATTTAATTTATTACATCCGCCAGAAGAACAGCCGCCTGAGCTGCAACCTCCTGTTTTTGTGCTGCAACCACCACCGGTGCCGCAACTACCTGAACTACAAGACATATATATGTTGTTATTCCGAATTCTACACTAAAATACTACAAAGTTCGCCCCATTCGGGTGGGGTACAACTATTCATCCTAAAGATACATAAACAATAGCGATTTTTGGAATATTATTGACTCTAAGATGAAAAAGTATTGTTTTACCAATATTGGCCTGAAAATGCTTGTATGTAAGCGTTTTAGCGCATTTGGATTGGGAAATGCTTCTGAAGGGGGTGTAGTTGGTGTCCGCCGCGGCAGATTGCCTGAACAAATCAGGTTTTAATGAAAGTCCGTTTGCGTACCGACAACAGCAATGAGCGTTTTATAAAACGAAAAGCTCTACTGGATTTCCAATAGAGCTTTTTCTTAAACGTATAACCTAAAACACATTTAGCTGCCAATCTTATAGCTTATCCCAACCAGAAAGTTTAGCGATTGATTCAATGCATGTGTATTGGCACCGCCTTTACTATATAAATCTACAAACCCATAGTTGCCGCGTACTTCGCAGGAAACAGCGAATTTTTCTTTTACAGGAATTACAGCACCTAAGCCTGCACTCATGCCAAAATCCATTGTCGGTGTTTCTGAAGTTCTGTTTATAGAAGAATTGAATATTGGGTCGTAAAAAGAAGAAGATGAATATTTAGTTGTGAAGTTTAATAAATAAGACAGATACGGACCTGCTTGTAAAAAATATTTTACTTTATTACCAATGGATGCTCTGAAAAGCACAGGTAAAGTTAGGTAACTCAACTGGTTGGTCGTGGTGAATTCTCCAAAGACACTTCCATCAGGGGCAGTTAATGATTGTTCATCTTTTGTGCCTTTGCGGTCAAAGGCAAGCTCCGTATGCAATGCGAAATGTTCGTTGAAATTATATCGTGCCGACAATCCCGTATAGAAACCAACAGTAGGAGTAAGCTGATACCATTTTGAATTTGTATGTCTGATAGTAGTGACGCCTGCTCCGCCGACAATGCCAACGTCCCATTTATTTTGTTGAGAGAAAGCAGAGATAGAAAATAATAGAAAAATAAATGCGATTGTTTTTTTCATAGGGGATTGAATCTTAAAGTTGTAGTTAAATTAAAATATTGAAATAAAAAAGCTCCGTTGAATTCTCAACAGAGCTTTCTAAAATTAAAAACGTAATACGTTCGAATTTATTTCATCAGATCCAAACCGATATCTCTTCGGTAATTTTTGCCTTCCCACTGAATGGTATGTGCTGCTTTGTTTGATTTTGCTAATGCTTCAGGGATTGAATTGCCAAAGCCGGTAACTGCTATTACACGGCCGCCGTTGGTTACAATTTTGCCGCCAGTATTTTTTGTGCCGGCATGGAAAATTGTCACGTCAGTTACATCTTCAAGCTTTGTAATTTCCTGGCCTTTTGAATAGTCTCCCGGATAACCGCCCGCTACAAGCATCACTGTTGTAGCTGTTCTCGGATCAATGGATAACTTTACTTCGTTCAATCTATTTTCTGCGGTTGCAACAAACAGATCAACAATATCATTTTCAATACGTGGAAACACGACTTCCGTTTCCGGGTCGCCCATACGTGCATTGTATTCAATTACAAACGGCTCGCCATTATCGCTCATCAAACCAATAAAAATAAAGCCTTTGTAAACAATGCCTTCTTTTTTCAAACCGTTAATGGTAGGAATGATCACACGGTCTTCTACTTTTTTAATGAATGCAGCATCTGCAAACGGTACAGGGGATACAGCACCCATGCCGCCAGTATTAGGGCCTGTATCGTTATCGCCAATGCGCTTATAATCTTTTGCTTCAGGTAGAATGACATAATTTTCACCATCTGTCAATACAAATACCGATGCTTCAATGCCTTTTAAAAACTGTTCAATAACAACCTTCGCACTTGCTTCGCCAAATAACTTATCAGCAAGCATTTCTTTCAGCGTACGTTTTGCTGTTGCCAGATCTTCCGCAATGATTACACCTTTTCCAGCAGCTAAACCATCTGCTTTCAGAACTATTGGTAAAGACTGTGTTTCTAAATACTTCAATCCTTCTTCTAATTCTGATTCAGTAAAGGTGCGGGATGCAGCAGTTGGTACTCCATACTTTTGCATGAAATTTTTAGAGAAATCTTTGCTTCCTTCCAGTTGAGCGCCAACTTTATCCGGACCAATGATCGGAATGTGTTTGATAGAATCCGTTGCTTCAAAATAATTTACAATTCCTGCAACCAGCGGCGCTTCCGGACCCACGATCACTAAATTGATTTTATGTTCGATACAGGCTTTTTCAATTCCTTTAAAGTCTGTAACATCTATTGCTAAGTTGGTCGCTATTTGTTCTGTACCTGCATTTCCCGGTGCTACAAAAAGATTACCACACTTCGGAGATTGTTTTAATTTCCATGCAAAAGTATGTTCTCTTCCGCCTGAACCTATGATTAAAATATTCATTTACTGAAAGGATAGTTATTAGTGTGCAAATATAGGTATAAATGTGCAGAAGAAATAAAGTGTATTTTTTAGAAAATTATAAGGCTGAAAGCCTTTTATATCACAACTTGGGGCATCGCCCCAAGAAAAGTAGTCATATAATTATCCGTTCAACAGTTCTCAATAAAAAAGCCTCAATGAAATTAATCATTAAGGCTTTGTATAGTAAGGCTAGTGATTTTTAGATCGCTATTTCCGATAAGAATTTCAAGCGCATCAAACGAATTTCTTCTTCTGTGAAATCTGTGCCCAATATATCCAATGCTGTGTGTACATTATCTGTTTCGGCGTTCATGAAGTACTCATAGATTTCATCCTGTTTATCTGCATCGATACAATCATCAATGTAATAATCCAGATTGAGTTTGGTACCTGAATAACAAATATGTTCCATCTCCTGAATAAGATCTGTCATGCTTATTTTCTTCGCATTTGCAATTTCTTCAAGTTCAACTTTACGGTCAACCTGCTGAATAACATAGATCTTAATTTTCGACTTATCTACAGACGATTTAACAATTACATCTTTAGCAGATACAATGTCATTTTCGTTTACGTATTTTAGTATCTGCTCAATAAAAGGTTTGCCGAATTTAATCGCCTTGCCTTTTCCTACACCAATGATGTTGCTTAGTTCCTCTGTATCTACAGGGTATACGGTTGCCATCTCTTGTAAAGACGGGTCCTGGAATACAACATAGGGAGGTACATTTTTTTCTTTCGCTACCTTTTTTCTAAGTGCTTTTAAGATATCAAATAATTGTTCGTCAAAGGCGTGTTTTGCTGTTGTCGTTTCAACTTCTTCAGCAACCTGTTCAGCATCAAAATTGTGATCTTTTGAAAATACAATAGATACAGGAGTTTTTAAAAAATCCAGACCTTTGTCAGCAATAGATACAATGCTGTAATTATCTATATCCTTTATTAATAAGCCTTCCAGTAAGGATTGTCTGTAGATCGAATTCCAGAAAGACATGCTTTCGTAATTACCTTTTCCGTAAACAGGAAGTTCGGTATGTTTGTAGCTAAGTGAATATTCATTTTCAATACCACAAAGAATAGAGCACAGGTGGGAGATATTGAATCGACCCTGCGTTTGTTTAACCGCTTCGATAGCCAGTGTGATATGTTCCTGCGCTTCAAAAGTTGCTTTTTTGCTTTTGCAATTGTCGCAGAAGCCACAGTCTTTTTCAAGATTTTCACCAAAATAGAATAACAGTTGTCTTCTTCTGCAAACCGAAGATTCGGCGTAGGAAGACATCTCATTTAATAATTGGCGGCCATTGTCACGCTCTGTTACGGTTTTATCTTTATTGAATTTTTCAAGTTTTATAATGTCGTTGATGCTGTAAAACATCAGACAATGTCCTTCCTGTCCATCGCGCCCGGCACGACCGGTTTCCTGGTAATATCCTTCAAGTGATTTTGGTGTATCGTAATGTACAACAAAACGCACGTCCGGCTTATCAATACCCATACCAAAAGCAATGGTAGCAACGATTACATCCGCATTTTCATTTAAGAAGGCATCCTGATTTGCCATACGTACGGCAGGCTCTAAACCCGCGTGATATGGCAATGCTTTTACATCATTTACACGCAGCAACTCAGCTATTTCTTCTACCTTTTTACGGCTCAGACAATAGATGATACCGGATTGTCCTTTACGTGCTTTTATGAATTTGATTAATTTTTTCTTTGTATCGCCTTTGGGCTTCACTTCGTAAAATAAATTTTCACGATTGAATGAAGATTTAAACAGTACAGCATCGTCCATCTGTAAGTTCTTCTGAATATCCAGCTGAACCTTAGGTGTTGCCGTTGCTGTGAGAGCTATGATTGGAATAGCAGTGTCAATGCTGTCAATAATACTATGTATACGTCTGTATTCAGGTCTGAAATCATGGCCCCATTCTGAAATACAGTGCGCTTCATCAATTGCCACAAATGAGATCTGGGCTTTCTTTAAAAATAAAATATTATCTTCTTTTGTTAAGGATTCAGGGGCTACATAAAGCAATTTTACATCACCACTGAGTGTTTCTTTCTTAACCCGGTTGATTTCTGTTTTTGTAAGGGTGGAGTTAAGAAATTGAGCATTAACACCAAATGCATTTAACTGATCTACCTGATTTTTCATCAGAGCGATCAGGGGGGAAATGACGATTGCTACACCAGGCAGGCTAATAGCAGGTAATTGGTAGCATAATGACTTCCCTGCGCCGGTGGGCATAATCACAAACGTATCTTTACCAGACAACACGTTGTTGATAATTTCTTCTTGTTCACCTCTGAACCGGTCATATCCAAATACCGATTTAAGTTTGCCCATGACTTCAAGATCTGATTCTATTAACATAATGATAGCAGAATATCTATGTTACAATGAGAAATTCTTATATTTGATTTTCAACAGAAGCGAAGAATTCGCATAAAATATTCATTAAATTGAAGTTAACAAAAAATATCGTATCCATTGTAACAGATGTAATATTAAATGAATCTGAAGCAATAAAAAATCTGGTGAATCATATTACAGATGATTTTCAGTATATTATTGATGCTATCCTTGCTTGTAAGGGTAGGGTAGTAATTACAGGAATTGGCAAAAGTGCCATTATAGCGAATAAAATTGTTGCTACAATGAATTCGACCGGCACACCAGCCTTGTTCATGCACGCTGCAGATGCCATACACGGTGATTTGGGAATGATTCAAAGCGATGATGTTGTTATTTGCATTTCTAAAAGCGGCAATACGCCTGAAATAAAAGTGCTGGTACCTTTAATTAAAAGCAGGGGCAGTGTTTTAATCGGGATGGTTGGCAAACTGGATTCGTATTTAGCACAGCAGTCCGATTATGTATTGAATGTTACAGTTGAACGGGAAGCATGTCCGAATAATCTTGCACCAACAACAAGTACTACTGCTACATTGGTGATGGGCGATGCGCTTGCTGTCGCTCTATTGGAGTGCAGAAATTTTGGCAGTGAAGATTTTGCTAAACTGCATCCGGGCGGTGCATTGGGCAAACAGCTTTATTTGCGTGTAAGTGATTTATATGCCGCAAATGAAAAACCAATGGTTGCGCCAACGGCATCTATCAAAGACGTGATTCTTGAAATATCTTCAAAGCGATTGGGTGCGGCAGCTGTGATTGATGCTGACGGAAAATTACTAGGTATTATAACCGATGGAGATTTAAGAAGGATGCTGAATAGTTATGATACATTCGCAAACCTGACCGCATTGGATATTATGACAAAATCACCAAAGACGATCGATACGGAAGAGTATGCGGCATCTGCCATGACATTGATGCAGTCTAAGAATATTACACAATTGATCGTAATGAAAGATGATACCTTTGTTGGATTCATTCACATACATGATTTATTAAGAGAAGGAATTGTTTGATTAATTTTATATATTTTAAAAATAACCTAGGCCCGGATTATGAAAAAGGTATTTGTAGTTTTAATAAGTATGATTAGCTTTTCAGGTTTTGCACAGCTTTCAACTGCTCAGCTTGAAAAATTGAAGTATCAGGTAGATAGTGCAGGCTCTATGATGCATGAACTATTGCTGCGTGAAGGTAAAACAAAATTAAGCGCAACGTTTACCGTTGATACGTTTAAAATTGAAAGTATGATGAGCTTAAAGATGCGTATGGATACTTCCAAGGCCGAGCATGTTTTAGCAATCAATGATGCTGAAATTGAATATGATTTTTTGCTTGAGAAGTACTATAAAGTCCTTTTAGGAAGACATGATGAAGAAGGACAAAAATCATTGGCCCAGGCACAAAAAAAATGGATTAAGTACAGAGATGATGAAATCGCAATGACTGAAAAGTTTTACGATGAACAAAAGGGAGGCAATCCGGATGATAAAGCTGTAGCTAAAGCCGCAGAACATTTGGAGCTGACTAAGGAGCGTGTTGTTGAATTGTACAAGCATATTCTGGCTTCACCTAAAAAAGAAAATTAATTTTAATTACTAGTAACTTTTAAATCATTTGTTGCATATAGCAATAAAATACGCTTAGATGGATATAAATAATTATGCCGTAATAATGGCAGGAGGAATTGGGAGTAGATTTTGGCCTTTCAGCAGAACAAAGTACCCGAAACAATTTCATGATGTGTTGGGCACAGGTAAAACACTTATCCAACAAACGGTTGATAGGTTTAAAAACATTTGTCCGAATGAAAACATAATCATTGTTACAAATAAAGATTATGTTGGTTTGGTGAAAGAGCAATTGCCTTTTCTTCAGGATCACCAGATACTTGCAGAACCTATCGGAAGAAATACTGCTCCATGCCTGGCATATGCAGCATATAAGATTATTCAAAAGGATAAAAATGCAAATATTGTTGTAGCACCTTCAGATCATATTATCCTTCAGGAAAAAGAATTCGAGAATGTTATTGTAGAAGCACTGCAAGCTACTGAGCAGTCAGATATATTGATTACGCTTGGTATGAAGCCAACAAGGCCTGATACAGGTTATGGTTACATACAATACATCGACGAAAAAAAGCTTCGTATCAAAAAAGTAAAAACCTTTACTGAAAAACCTGCACTTGATCTGGCAATCAAATTTATTGAAAGCGGTGAGTTTGTATGGAATGCAGGTATCTTTGTTTTCAATGCGCAAACAATTGTAGAATCTATTAAAATGCATTTACCTGAAATGGATGAAGTATTCACCGAAGGAAATGGTTTGTATTGGACAGAAAAAGAAAATGAATTTATAGTGAATGCATATTCACGTTGTCAGAATGTATCCATTGATTATGGAATCATGGAGAAATCTAAAAACGTATATGTGGTGCTTGCAGATTTTGGCTGGTCGGATCTTGGTACCTGGAAGTCGTTGTTTGAGAACATGCCTAAAAATGCTGACGGTAATGTAATCGAAGGTAACGTATTGACATACGACTCGAAAGATAGTATTATTAAAACACCTAAGAATAAACTAGTAGTTGTTGAAGGCTTGGAAGGCTTTATTGTGGCAGAGTTTGATGATGTACTGATGATCTGCCGTAAAGAGAACGAACAACGCGTAAAAGATTTTGTGTCGGATGTAAAAGCGACGAAAGACAAAAAAATTTGTTTAGATGAATAATATATTCATTGGTCAGATCTCGTCTTCGTGAACCGACTAATG
Source organism: Carex myosuroides (assembly GCA_028015225.1). Lineage (NCBI taxonomy): Eukaryota > Viridiplantae > Streptophyta > Magnoliopsida > Poales > Cyperaceae > Carex > Carex myosuroides. The sequence continues at coordinate 3,622 of JANSWA010000083.1, read as the reverse complement.
TTAAACCTGATTTTAATCTATAATAAAAAAACCTTCCTGGTTATCAGGAAGGTTTTTTTTATTATAGGATGTTATATAATCTTAGAATATAAAATCAGTAGACAAGAATTTAGACGAACGTTCTTTGATGATGTCTGTAAGCATCTCTTTATTTACATCTATTTCTTTTGCTGCAACCATAGAACGGATACTGAATGTACGCAATGCATCTGCAACAGAAAGTGTGCCTTCACCAGAATCTTTTCTACCTGTGAATGGATACACATCTGGTCCGCGTTGACACTGGCTGTTGATGTTTAAACGGCATACCTGATTTACCAGGTTGTCAATTAATCGCGCCATTTCTGCATTGTCTGTACCGAAAATACTTGCCTGTTGACCGTAGTTCGATTCAACCATGTATTGAATCACTTCGTCAATTTTGTCGTATGCTACAATCGGCACTACCGGACCGAATTGTTCTTCGTAATACAATTTCATTTTATTGTTTACCGGATATACGATAGCCGGAGCATAGAATGTATGCTCGATAGAACCGCCGCCTGCATTGATCACTTTTGCGCCATTTGCTTCAGCATCCTCAATCAATTCTTTTAACAGACCTGGTTTCTCAGGCTCAGGCAGTGGTGTGATCTGAACGCCTTTTTCCCAAGGCATGCCCCATTTCAAGGCTTCAACTTCTTTCACAAATTTGTTGATGAACGTGTCAACCACATTTTTTTGTACAAAGATAATTTTCAACGCTGTGCAACGCTGACCGTTGTATGAAAGCGAACCCAATACACATTCTTTAACAGCTAAATCCAGATCTGCATGATTTAAAACGATCGCAGGATTTTTTGCTTCAAGTGCCAATACCGAACGCAAACGGTTTGGTCTTGGATGCTGCATTTTCATGATGTTAGCAGACTTACTTGTGCCGATGAATGCTAACACATCAATTTTACCTGTGCTCATCAATGGTCCAACAGTAGCTCTGCCGCGGCCAAATACTACATTGATAACACCTTTAGGGAATGAATCTCTGAAAGCTTCTAACAATGGGCGGTGTAACAAAACACCAATTTTTGCAGGCTTAAATACAACCGTGTTACCCATGATCAACGCAGGAATCAAGGTTGTGAATGTTTCGTTCAACGGATAATTGTATGGTCCCATACAAAGTACTACACCTAGCGGACTACGTCTGATCTTTCCGATGATTCCCTGTTCGAATTGGAAGTTAGATGAATTCCGGTCTAATTTTTTGTATGACTCAATTGTATCAAGAATGTATTCAACTGTACGGTCAAATTCTTTTTCAGAATCAGAAATGTTTTTGCCGATCTCCCACATTAGAGTTCTTACAACTTCTGTACGCTTAGACTTCATCGCTTTCACGAAGTTGTTCATTGCACGAATACGTCCTTCTACCGTCATGGTAGGCCATTCGCCTGTGCCATTTTTGTATGCTTCAGTAGCTGCATTTAGTGCATCTGTCGCTTCTTTTTCTGTAAGAAGTGGAGTAGAGCCTAATAGTTTTTGTTCAATGCCGTTTGCTGTCTGTATACAAACAGGTGAGTATATATCCTGAACCGGACCGTTCCAGATTTTTATTTCGCCATTTACCAGATATTCTTTTTGATGTACAGGCTCTCCATACGCGTACTCAGCAGGGATATCCGCTTCTTTCGGGAAGATCGCTGCCAGCTTTTCGTTTACAACTTCTACTGTGTTCATACTAAAATGTATTGATTGATAAGGTTAATTTAATGAATTGAAATAGCTATGAAAAAGTGTTTTGGCCTTCTCCCAATTACTGACTTCAATACAGTAGCAGGTTCTGGGGCCATCTTCTTTTCCATATATCAGACCCGCCTCTTTTAGTGCCTTTATGTGCTGCGAGATTGTTGATTGAGATAACCCGATCTCTTCTGTCAATTCTCCGCAAAAGCAGGTATTTTTATCGAGCATCAATTTTAAGATCGAAATGCGGGCCGGGTGCGATAATGCTTTCGCAATCTGAACCAGCTGCTCTTCTTCCGACGTTAAATTTTGTTCTTTAATAACAGGCATGCTTGATATGAATTAACTAATCGTAAAGATACGATTGGATTTTTAAAAGGCAATGAATTGATGGAAAAGTATTTTATACTATGATATTTGAAGATGTAGCCTAATATATATTTAATAGTTATAGATTTGTGGTTAAAATTCAATCTTAGCTATGAAACTTTTAATTCGATGTATTTTAGCATACATCTGCTGGATTTCTTTTTTTAACAGGAGTGTCGCACAAACAGATACACTAAAAACAGAAAAACAATTTTACAGGCATGAAGTTGGCTATATCGTTCCATTTGGCATAATTTATCGATATCATTTTCAAAAGAATGCAATTCGATTTATTGTTAATTATAAAAACTCTATACCAGGTCTTAATGATGGGCCAACGATCAGAACTAAATTTGGGTATCAATATAGTTTTGATAAATAAAAGGGTAAAACTTTTTGCTGGCATTGATTTGTTATATATATGCAGTCGGGACCTGTATCCTTATAGTGCAAGTTCTATTGGTGCAGATCGATATACAAATATGTCTATTGGTTTGAGTCCTTTATTAGGGAGCAGTTATCAATTTAAAAATAGGCTTTCACTTGGATTAGAAGTAGCATCCGGATTTTTTTATACATGGTATTCAGATGTAGATAGTGGGTATTTTTACCAGTTATTCTGAAACACATTACTTTCAGCGTGCTTACCTGTATAGTATTAGTTTTAATGTAAGCTATCATTTCTAAGTATGAAAAATTATAAACTGTACTATTTACTATTATGTATTATAGCAGGAGTATTAATTGGTATTTCATGGCCTCCCGGTAGTTTCGTATTTCCCGTATTTTTTTTTCTTGTTCCAATTTTATTTATTCTTTTTGATAAAGATAAGTTTGCGAACTATCAAAAAATCCTATATGCATACACAACATTTTTATTATGGAATAGTATTGTCTCTGCTTGGATTTATAAGGTAAGTATGGTTAATGGTATTCTTGTAAATTTTACAAATCCTTTATACCAGGTCATACCGATAATTATTTTTACTTTATTTTCTGAAAGGATCAAATCTGAAATTATAAAATATATTTTTTTTACAAGCTTATGGATATCGTTTGAATACATGCATTACAATTGGGAATTAGCTTATCCAATGCTTGCCTTAGGAAATAGCCTCGCTAAATGTCATCAGTATATTCAATGGTATGAATATACTGGCGTACTAGGGGGTAGTTTGTGGATATTGATAATAAATTTATTGCTGTATGTAATATTCAAACAAATGATCAATAACAATAAAATCAGAATGCAAAAAAATATTGCTGTATTGATTTTAGTTTTTATTCTACCTGTTTCACTTTCTTTATTTATGTATGTCAATGATATTGAAGATGGGGAAAAAAAATGAAGTAATCGCAATCCATCCAAATTTAGATTGTTATAAAGAAAAGTATTCATTACAGCCGGATTCATTGATTAAAAAGTATTTAAAATTAACATTTGATAACATCTCTCAAGAAACAAGATTTGTTGTGTGGCCTGAAACAGCAATAACAGATTTAGGTGAAATAAACTGGCTTACAGAAA
>JANSWA010000082.1:30533-66010 GCA_028015225.1 Carex myosuroides | reverse complement strand
TAGCACGGCGAAGATCAGCAGGCATGAGGCCAGCTTGAGTTCGGCGGCGCTGACCTGCGTAGCAGCGAACAGGCGGTTGAGCTCACCAAGGCGGTCGACCAGCTTCACGCCCTCCAGTTCTTCGGCCTGCGCCGCGAGCAGGTCGCTGTTGCTCAGCCCCTGCAAGCTGATCAAGCCAGCGACCTGACCGTTGGCTGTTTGGCCCAGCCAGAGCGGTCGCCAGGGTTCACCGAGCGGTTTCGGTGAGCACCTGTTGGATATTCAACAACGGCAGCGCTTGCAGCTGCCGCGCCTCTTGCTCGATGGCGGCGAGGGGAATGCCCAGCTCGGTAAGCGCGGCGCTGTGTTGCGGCAGCTGTGCCACGGCCTGGCGAAGTTTTTCCTGCTGTGTGAGTGGGGCGATCACTTGGCTCAACGCCAGATAGCTCTTCAGTTGGCCTTGTTCAACCAGCTTGTCCAGGCGCTGGCTCAGCAGTTGCTGGCGTTGCAGCAATTGCTCTTCGTCGTCCCCCGCGCACCAGAAAGAACTGGCTGGTAGGCTGGGCGCCGACGATCTGGCTGATGGCTTTCGACTGCTCCAGCAATTGTGGTGGCACGCTGGCCCACTGGCGCAGGTCGTCCTTGTGCGAGAGTTGCAGCAGGCCGCCCGCGCAGAACAAAGCGAAGATCAGCAGCAGCCAGGGGGTCGACAGGCGGCGCAGCAAGGCTTCGCGCCAGTCGAGCAGACGCTGCGCCAGGGTGTGGGTGGTTGCCACGGGCGAAGCGCAGTCTTGCCCAGTAGGGTTGGCAGCAGGAACAGGGTACTCAGATAGGCGCCGAGCAGGCCTGCGGCAGAGAAGATCGCCACTTGTTTCAGCGCCGGGAAGGGCGTGAAGGCCAGGGCCAGGTAGCCGATGACGTTGGTCACCAGACCGAGGGTCAGGCCGAGCAGCGTCGCGCGCAGGGCACGCCAGCTGTCCCAGGGCTGCAATGTCCAGCTTTTCGACAGCAGGTGCAGCGGATAATCGATGGCCACGCCGATCAGGCTGGCGCCGAGCACCAGCGTCATCACATGCACATGGCCGAATACCGCCACGCACGCCGTAAGTCCGGCCAATACGCCGATGGCGGCGGGGACGAACGCCAGCAATACGCGTACGCGTCGGAACACCAGCAGCATCATCAGCAAGGCGCCAGCACTGGCTAGCCCGCCCATCAGGCTGATCTCGCGAGTGGCCTGGCGCTGACCATGGGCGGAATAGAGCAGGCCGCTGCTGGCAAGCATCTGGCCGTCGCGCGCCTCGATTTCCTCGCGGGCCTGGGCGACCAGATCGTCCACTGCCAGAGCCAGGTTGCCGTCGAAGGCGTCGGCATTGGTTCGGGCGCGCAGCAGGGCCCAGGTGGTTCCCCTCGCTTTCGGCGATCAGCGCACCGCTGAGATCGACCTGAATATTGTGATGATGCGGGAGATTCTTCTCGGTCAGCGTACTCAGGCCGAGCAGGTCATCGTTGGTGGCTACGACACCCTGGCTGCGGAACGGGTCGAACAGGTCCTGGGTGCGCCTGGCAACGAACGCCGCAGGATCGTCGATCAGCAGCTGGCGGTCGGCCGCTGGCAGCAGCGCCAGGCGCTGATCCTGCAATTGCTGTCTGATGTTGTTCAGGTCGGCTTGCGGGTCCCACTGCACCTTCTCGAACAGCGTCTGTTGCTGCCAGCGTGCGCCCAGTTGCGCAGCCAGCGCCAAGGCCTGCTCGCGCTGCGGGTGGCTGATCAGTATCAGCAGTTCGCGGTTCAGCGGCTCCTGCATGCGTTGCACGGCTAGCTCTTCGAGGGCGTCCGGCTTGCCGCTGGGCACCAGTTCCAGCAGGTTGGCCGAGATGGGCGCACCGCCGCGCCACTGCCAGGCAGCTAAAGCGAAAAGAACAAGCAGGGCGAGCGGAAAGAGCCGTGAACCCCAGTATTCAACTCTGGAAGTCATGTTGCTCCGCGTCGCTCAGGGATTGACCGGCCTGATTGTCCTGAAGGCGCAGCACGGTGCTGTCGCCCTGGGTTTCCTGCAGTTCGATACGCTGCACCAGCGCGCCGCCGCTGATCACGATGGCCTTGATACCTGCTTGAGCAGCACACTGCGGGGCGTCAGATCGAGCTGCCAGTTGTCAGCGCTGCCGCTCAGGCTGAGGTCGAAGTCCTGACGCAGGCCGCTGCTGTCACCTTTCAGAACGGCGAGGAACAGGCGGTTCTGCTGGGCCGTGGCGCTCTGCTGGGCGACGAACTGCCAGCCTTGCTCGGTGCGCCGGGCAATGCCCTGGTCATCGATACGGTAGTCCTGCTGCAAAGGCCGTTCGAGCAGCCAGAGCAGCCCGTAGTCCTTGGCCAGCACGAAGGTGCCGCGGCTGGTCAACGGTTGCGGCAGGGCGCGCAGGTGCTTCTCCTGAATGAAGCTGCCGCGCACCACCTTGGGCTTGCCGAGCTGTTCGCTGAGCTGGTCGAGATCGAAGGCCAGCGCCAGCTGGGCTGCGGCGGTCAGAAACAGGCCAAGAGCCGCACCGAGAAAGCGTTTCACGCGATGGCCCTCTGCACGGCATCGATGAAGACCTGTGGCGAGGCGAACTGCATTTCCCGCGTGGCGATTTCCACGGCGACCTGCACGGTGCTGCCGCGAGTCATGCGCTCGCCCGTCCTCGGCGTCGCTGATCAGGTAGTTGATCTTCAGGCGGCTCTCCCACTCCACCAGGTCGGCGCGCACGATGATGCGCTGGCCGAACTGGGCGCCGCGTATGTAGCGCAGCTGCAGGTCGATCACCGGCCAGGCGTAGCCGGAGTCGCGCATCTGCCGGTAGTTGTGGTCGAGCTTGTCGAGCAAGGCGCAGCGCGCCTGCTCAAAGTACTTGACGTAGTGGCCATGCCAGACGATTTCCATCATGTCGACGTCATAGAACTGCACCTGCAGTTCGATCTGCGCCTGCAATACGCCCTTGCTACGCATACAGCCTCCAGTGCTGAGTGCGGATGCGCTCCAGGCACAGGCGCAGCTCGCCTTCCAGGGCCCGGTCTTCGATCACTGGCGGGAAATCGCTGGCCAGTTGCTCGCGCATGGCCGCCAGCGGTGCTGGGATGTCGCGCTTGCCGGCGCGCTCGCGTAGCCAGACGCCCTGGTTGGCCGCCAGCAACGTGGCAGCGGCGACCTGCTCGGTCAGCTCCAGGCTGCGCAGAGCATCGCGTGCGGCGATGGTGCCCATGCTCACCTTGTCCTGGTTGTGGCACTCGGTGGAGCGCGAGAACACGCTGGCCGGCAGGGTGTTCTTCAGCGCTTCGGCAGTCCAGGCGCTGGCGCCGATCTGCACGGCCTTGAAGCCGTGGTTGATCATCGCCGTCTCGACCGGGGCGCCGGACAGGTTGCTCGGCAGACCATGGTTGTAGCGAGTGTCGACCAGCAGGGCGAGCTGGCGGTCGAGCAGGTCGGCGACGTTGCCAACCAGGTTCTTCAGGCTGTCCATGGCGAAGGCGATATGCCCGCCATAGAAGTGGCCGCCGTGCAGGGTGCGCTCGGTCTCGGCATCGAACAACGGGTTGTCGTTGGCGCTGTTGAGTTCGGTCTCGATGAACTGGCGCAGCAGGCCCAGGCTGTCGGCCAACACGCCGAGCACGTGCGGTGCGCAACGGATCGAGTAGCGATCCTGCAGGCGATGCAGCGGCGGCAGCGGCGCCTCGACGGCCAGGTCCTGGCGAATCCAGGCAGCGACCTGGGTCTGGCCCGGATGCGGCTTGGCGGCGAACAGACGCTCGTCGAAGTGCTCCGGGTTGCCTTCCAGAGCGATCACGTTGAGCGCGGTGATGCGTGTTGCCAGCTTCAGCAGATAATCGGCGCGGGCGTAGGCGAGGCAGGCCAGGGCGGTCATCACCGCGGTGCCGTTCATCAGCGCCAGGGCTTCTTTCGGGCGCAGGGTCAGTGGCGTCCAGCCCAGTTCTTCATGTACCTCGGCGGCGCTGCGACGTTCACCCTTGTATAGCACCTCGCGCTCACCGCTGAGGGTGGCGGCGACGTAGGACAGTGGAGTGAGGTCGCCGCTGGCGCCGACCGAGCCTTCTTCGGGGATCAAGGGCAGCACGTCGTGATCGATGAACGCCTGGATGCGCTCCAGCAGTTCCACCCGTACCCCGGATACACCGTGGCACAGGGACTGCAAGCGGGCGGCGAGCACCGCACGGGTGCTGGGGGGCGTCGAGCAGTTTGCCCAGGCCGCAACCGTGGAAGGTGAACAGGTGTTGGGGCAGCGCCTCGACCTGATGCAATGGCACGGCTACCACGCAGGAGTCGCCGTAGCCGGTGGTGACGCCGTATATCACGCCTTCCTTGTCCAGCAGGGTGTCGAGGAAGCGCGCGCCCTTGGCGATCTTTTCACGATAGGCCGCATCGTCCTGCAATTGGGCGCGGGCCTGGCGCTGCGACAGGGCTACGATGTTCTCGATGGTCAAGGCGCGCTCGCCGAAGATCACCGGCTCAGGCTGGTATGTCGTCATCTCGCTTCCAGAAAGGGTAGAAGTTGAACCATTGTTGGGGGGCGTCCAGGCAGTGTTCGCCCAGGCGTTGCGCATAGCGTTGTGCCCAATCACGGATCACCTGATCGCGCTCGCTGCGCTTCCAGGTCACCGCGTCGGCGAAGTGCTCCAGGCGTACCTGGTAGCGGCCATCGATTTTCAGGCAGTGGATCAGCTCGACCGGGCAATGCAGCAGGCCGGCCAGCAGCCAGGGGCCTTGGGGAAAGGCAGCCGGTAGGCCGAGAAAATCCACCACCACGCGGCGCCCGCCATGCAGGGGCACGCGATCACCGGCGATGGCCAGCCATTCTCCGCGTTCCAGGCGTTCGGCCAGTTGCAGCATGATCGCCGGGTCCAGTTCGCTGACCTGGATCAGGCGCAGATGGCTGGCGCCGGACTCGCCCAGCAACCGGTTGAAGCGCTCGGCATGCTTGGTGTGCACCAGCACGTTCATGCGCACCTGTTCGCCGAGCTCGGCCAAGGCTCGGCACACCTCCAGGTTACCCAGGTGCGCACCTACCAGCAGGCGACCGCGGCGATCGCCGTGCAGGCGTTCACGCAGATTGTCGGGATCGACCAGTTGCAGTTCCTGTAGCGGCAAGCGACCGTTCCAGACGTCGAGCTTGTCCAGCAGGCTGTCGGCGAAAGCGAAGAACTGTCGCAGCACCGAGCCTCGGCTCGGGCGCAAGTCGGGGCGTGCGCTCCAGGCGGCCAGATTGTCTTGGTACTGATGGATGCTGGTGCGTGCGCTGCGGCCGAAGATGTAGAAGTACAGGACGATCAGGTACAACAGTGGCACCAGGGGGCGACGGCCGAGCAGGCGCGCAGCCGTGACGGTGAAGCGCATCAGCAGGAAACTGCCGCGCTCCTTCTGTCGGGCCCAGTGGTCGTGGTGCTCGGCAGTGCTCATGTGGCCAGCCTGCGCCATAGAATTCGCGGTGCGCGCAGCAGCATGCCGAAGAACAATCGCGCATGCATGCCTGAGATCAACAGGTTGTCGTGCCACAGGCGAAAGTGCGAAAGGCCGTCGGCCGGGTAATGCACGCGGGTCGGCAGCCAGTGCATCGGCTGCTCGCGCCAGGCCATGCGTACCAGAATCTCGGTGTCGAAATCCATGCGCCGGCCGAGTTTCACCGTGTCGAGCAGCGCCAGGGTGGGCGGCAGCGGATAGACGCGGAAGCCGCACATCGAGTCGCGAACCTGCAACGACAGGCAGTTGATCCAGACCCACACGTGGGTCAGGTAGCGTGCATAGAGGCGCGACTTGGGCACGCTCGCATCGTATTGCGGGTAGCCGCAGACCATTGCCTCTGGATGCGCACGAGCGGTGTCGAGGAAATCATCGATTCTGCTCAGGTCATGCTGGCCGTCGGCATCGACCTGCAGGGCATGGCTGTAACCGAGGCGCGCCGCTTCGCGCAGGCCGGCCATCACCGCGCCGCCCTTGCCCAGATTGCTGGGCAGGCGCAGCAGATGGACGCCGGGCTGCTGCGCCAGATCGTCCATGACGGCCGCGCAGCTGGCGCTGGAACCATCGTCAATCAGTACGCAGGGGAGATCGGCGCGGCGCAGTTCGCTGACCACTCCGGGTAACGGCCGCTCGTGGTTGTAGACCGGGATCACCGCGCAGGGCTTGAAGCCTGACTCAGCCATGGACCGGCTCCAGCAGGATACGGCCAGAAGAACAGGCCGCTTCGCCATTGTGATAGGCAAAATAGAGCTTGCCGCGTTCGCTGTCGAAGCGCAGGGTCAGTTGCAGGGTGTCGCCGGGGCGCACCAGTTGCTGGAACTTGAGCACTTCCATACCGGCGAAGCGTGACGGCAGATGGGGGACCAACTGACGTGCCAACTGTTGTGCCCAGTCCACCTGCACCACCCCAGGCAGCACCGGAGTCTGTGGGAAATGGCCGGTGAAGTGGGCGAGGTCCAGCGGTACTTGCAACTGCAGCAGCCATTCGCCGTCGCGCTCTTCGGCGCTGATCGGTTCCACTCGCGTTGGCCGCGGCTCTGCCAGCAGGGCTTCGACCTGACTTTGCGGGAGCTTGCCCTGGCTGCTGTAAGGCAGCTCCAGCAGCAGGCGCCAGCGGCGCGGCAAAGCGATGGCTTCGCAATGATCGGCCAGGTGCCGGCGCAGGGTATCGGTCACGGTGCGACGGCCCTGGTTGCGCAGGGCGTGTACGCCGGTCGGGCTCAGTGCCAGCAAGGCCCCGAGGTAGGCGCGACCCTCCTGAACGACACCCAGGCGGGCATCGGCAACCCAGTCATGATTGACCAGTGCCTGCTCGATCATGGGCAGGGAGATGCGCTTCTCCTCCAGCTTGACGATGCGGTCCAGCCGCCCGCGCAGGACGAAACGACCGTCGTCACCGATCTCGGCGGCATCCGCGCTCTGTTCGACATGCCCGGCTGGCAAATACGGCGAGGCGATGCGTAAGGCTCCGGCCTCATCCAGGCTCAGTTCGACGCCAGTGAACGGTTGCCAAGGCGTGTCACCCTGGCGCCAGCCGATACCGCCGGTTTCCGAGCTGCCATAGATTTCCGTCGGCCATTGGCCCAGACGGTCATGCAGGGCCTGCGCTGCTTCGGCGGGCAGGGCGCCGCCGGAAGAGAACACCTGCTTCACCCGGCTCAGCGCCGGCCAGTCGAGGTTGTCGCCCATGCGCTTGAGCAGGGCCGGGCTGGCGACCCAGACGAAATGGGGCTGACTGAGGCTGACCTGCTGCAGGTCTTCAGGGAATGGCAGGGCGCGGCTGTGCACCGGGCGACCGGCGCATAGCGGCCAGAGCAGGCGGAACAGCAGGCCATAGATATGTTGGCAGGCGACGCTACCAAGCACGCAAGCCTGGCCCAGGTGCTGCCCCCACAAGTGCTCCAGGGCTTCGACCTCGTTGGCCAGTTGCGCCAGGCTCTTGTCGATCAGCTTGGGTTCGCCGCTGGAGCCCGAGGTGCACAGGGTCAGGCGGCACTGCTCGGGCAGCAGGCGGGCGCCAGGTAGAGGCGCTGCATCCAACCCCGCCAGGTCATCGAGCCACAGGTCGACCTGGGCCGCCAGGCGCTGACGTGTTTGCGCCTGGGAATCGGCCGGCAGCAATACCTGCACCCCGGCGCGCCAGGCTCCGAGCAGGGCGATGGCCAGCTCACCAGCATCTTCCAGATACAGCGCCACGCGTTGTACGCCTTGCGTTTGCAGGGCAGCAGCCAGACGCAAGGCGCGCTCACGCAGCTCTGGATGAAACAACACGGGCTCCAGGGTCACCTGGCGCTCGGGCTGAGCCTCCAGCAACAGATCGGAGAGGGGCAGCCAAATCATTCGTGTTTCCTTACCTGCTGGCGGATCAACCATTCGCCAGCGAACAGCAGGCCAATCAGGCCATAAGAGATGAAACCGGTGTACAGCGTCCACCAGGAGAGCGGCGCCCAGGCTGCGAGGGCCATCAACAGGAAGGTGTTGCCGAGAAAGAACAGCGCCCACACTTTGGTGACGGTGCGGGTATAGCGCACTGCGACGTCCGGGAGTTCAGGCTCGCGCAGGCGCGCCAGGCGCTCTACCAGCGGCGGGCCGAACTTCAGGCTGAGGCCGAACAGGGCCAGCAGCATCAGGTTGAGCAGCACCGGGTACCAGCGCAACAGGGCCGGTTCGTCCGCCAGGCCAAGCACCAGGCAGAACAGCAGGGCCGCAGCGGCCAGCCACAGGCCTCCCGGCCGGTGACGGGCAGTCAGCGCACGGGCGAGCCAGAGTCCGCCCAGCAGAGCAGCGAACAGGCGTGGCGACCAATGCTCCATGCCGTAATAGACGGCGAAGGGATAGAGCACGCCGGCTATCAGCAGTAGCAGGCCAAACAGGCGAGCCATGGGATCAGGCTTGGGCCTGGGGCGCTTCGTTGATCAGACGGTACACGGCTTCGACCACATCACCCACGCTGCGCACGCTCTTGAATTCCTCGGCGGCGAGCTTGCGGCCGGTTTGACGCTTGATGTGGTCGATCAGGTCGACGGCGTCGATGCTGTCGATTTCCAGATCTTCATACAGGCTGGCTTCCAGGGTGACGCGCTCGGCATCCAGTTCGAACAGCTCCACCAGGGCGCTGCGCAGGGTGACGAAGATTTCTTCGCGGCTTTGCATCTGGAGTAATCCTCAAGCGGTTTGCTGGGCGGAAACGAACGCAGCCAGGCTCGCGACATTGGCGAAGTGCTTGCGAGTGTCCTTGGCTTCGGCGTCGATCTTGATGCCGAAGCGCTTCTGGATCGCCAGCCCAAGCTCCAGCGCGTCCACCGAGTCCAGGCCGAGGCCTTCGCCGAACAGCGTCTGTTCCGCGCCAATGTCGTCGGCGCTCATGTCCTCGAGGCCGAGGGCATCGATGATCAGGTTCTTGATTTCACGTTGCAGATCGCTCATCTGAGGCGAGCTCCTTCATAAAGTGTTGATGCAGATGGTCGTTGAGCTTGCGCGAGGCAATCGGCAATGGGGCCTGCTCGGTGAATTGCCGCGGGTCGATATCCTCCCCGACCCGCAGGCGAAAGTGAAAACGACGCGACGGAATGCTGTACCAGGGCTCGGCCTTGGTCAGGGTCGTCGGTGTCACGCTGATCACCACGGGGGTGACCACGCTGGCGCCGCGTACCGCGATTGCAGCTGCACCGCGGTGAAACTCCGGGTTGGTGCCGGGCACCGTGCGGGTGCCCTCAGGGAAAATGATCAGGGTCTCTCCGCTTTGCAGGGCGCCGGCTGCTTCGTCGAGCATGTCCATGCTGCCGCTGTTGCTGATGTACTGAGCGGCGCGAATCGGGCCGCGCATGCAGGGGTTTTCCCACAGGCTCTGCTTGACCACGCAGTTGGCGTCGCGGATGAAGGCGATGAGCACCACTACGTCGATCAGCGAGGGGTGATTGGCGATCACCATCTGGCCGGGACGGCCCAGGCGCTCGGCACCCTCCACCTCATAGGTGAGTACACCCGTGCGGAACATGAACTGCACGAATACGCGAAAGGTCCAGCTGACCACTGCACGCGCCCGGGTGCGGCGTTGCAGGACATCGCCAGGCAGCAGGCCAAGCACAGGGAAAACCAGCACGCGCAGCAGCATGCCGCCGACACCGAAGAGGGCGAAGCTCAATGCCGTCGCGATGAGTCTCCATGCATACGGCGGGCTGTAGGGACTCAGTCCTCGTTGCGTGACCAGATCCATTGGCGGTCTTTCCAGTAGTGAGTCAGCGTTCGCTGCCCGCCATGGTAGGCACGCAGCAGATTCAGGGGGTGTGGCCAGGCGGCAGGTAAGCCAGGTTCGGCGGGCGCGAGGCTCAAGGTCCAGGTTTCGCCCGGTTTCAACAGCAGGGCCAGCGCGTAGGAAAAGGGTACGTCATCTATATAGGGCGTGTAGAGGTCGGGCGGCGATTCCTCTGCGACGACCAGCAAGACGCCGGGGGCACCCTCGGCAAGTAGCCCGCCGGCCTCGAGCATGGCTTGCTCCAAAGCGTCTCCTGTCGCAGCCATAGCAGTCATCTCGCTGCTGTCCTCGCGCAGGATCGACCACAGGCCGATGATCGCGTTGTGTACGGAGAGGCTGAACTGGGTGGGCGACAGCGGCTCACCTTTGGCGAGTTCGGTAAGAATGGCAAGCGTGCGCGGCGTTTCGCCGTGGCGCGAGGCGAACACCAAGGGGAGTGGGCCTTGCGCTTCGGCCAGGGGCCAGGCGACATGGAACAGCATGCGCGCCAGCCGGCTGAGGCGGCGGCGTTGCATGGCAGGCAGAAAACTCACATCCGGCTGTTGCTGGTCGTCGGGCACGACCACAGGGGCGCTGCACCAGGCACGCCAATCATCCTCTGACTCCAGGCCGGGGGCCCAGGCGCGCAATCCTTCGATCTGGAAATTCATAGCACGAGGCTTTTCGCCACTCCGGGCATACGGGTCGGCACGACGATACGCCTGAAAGAGAGGTCAATCAGCGTCCATGGCATAGTGCCGGTATCTGTTCGGTCGGGCATTATCTAGATGCGCACGGCACTGTGCAAATGTTGTGCAGCCTCTTCTGATGGGCGGATGATGGCGTTGTGGTCTGCTTCTCGTGTCTGTCATGGGCTTTGCATAGAATCCGCGGTATTCGAAATCAGGGAGAGCGACGATGCGACGTGTGGTGTTCAACCAGAAGGGCGGCGTAGGCAAGTCCAGTATCGCCTGCAATCTTGCGGCAGTGAGTGCGGCGCAGGGCTATCGCACACTGCTGATCGACCTGGATGCTCAGGCCAACTCGACCCATTACCTTACTGGGCTGACCGGCGAGGAAATTCCCATGGGCATCGCCGATTTCTTCAAGCAAACCCTGTCGTCCGGGCCGTTCGCCAAGAAGGGCAAGGTCGATATTTACGAAACCCCGTTCGACAACCTGCATGTGGTCACGGCCACGGCCGAACTGGCCGAGCTGCAGCCCAAACTCGAGCAGAAGCACAAGATCAACAAGCTGCGCAAACTGCTCGACGAGCTGGCCGAAGACTACGACCACATCTACCTGGATACGCCGCCAGCGCTGAATTTCTATACGGTTTCCGCCTTGATCGCGGCCGACCGAGTGCTGATTCCCTTCGATTGCGACAGCTTCTCGCGCAATGCCCTTTACGGCCTGCTGGCCGAGATCGAAGAGCTCAAGGACGACCATAACGAGGCGCTGGAAGTGGAGGGCATCGTGGTCAACCAGTTTCAGCCACGTGCGACGCTGCCGCAGCAGTTGCTGGATGAGCTGATTGCCGAAGGGCTGCCGGTGCTGCCGGTCAATCTGATGAGCTCGGTGAAGATGCGCGAGTCGCACCAGGTCTGCACACCCCTGATCCATCTCGATGCGCGGCACAAGCTGACCCAGCAGTTCGTCGAGCTGCACGATCTGCTCAACGCCAGTTGAGAATGAAAAAGGCGCCTGGAGGCGCCTTTTTCTTGGGCGGCTGCCGCTAGCGCACCACGAATACATCGCAGGGCGCTTTGTGCAGGAAGTGCTGCGCCAGGCTGCCCAGCAAGGCCTGGGAAAAGGCACTGCGGCCGTGGCTGCCGAGCACCAGCAGTTCTGATCGACGCATCTTGATCTGCTCTTGCAGGCTACGCAGGATGCCACCCTGCAGCACCTCGTGGCTCAGCTTGGGACCTTCGGCCGGGAGCTTCTGCGCTTCGTCATGCAGCAACTGATCGATCAGTCCCTGCTGGGTCTGTAGCTGCAGTTCTACCTGCTGCGGCGTGCCCTTGTCCGGCTCGAATACATGCAGGGCATGCAGTTCGGCATCGCCAGGCAGCAGCTGATAGGCCTGGCCGAGTGCGCTGCAGGCGCACAGGGAAAAGTCGATGGCGGCCAAGGCCCGCTGGTAAGGCTGGAAGTCGTTGCGCGCCACCAGTAGCAGCGGCACGGTGCAGCGCCGCGCGATACGGTCGAGGCTGGTGCCGGAGAAGAAATCGTGACGTTTCTGATGCCCACCTAGGACCAGCAGGTCGCAGCCGCTGTCCTGCACCTGTTGCAGCACCACCTCGGAAGGCTTGCCGCTGAGCATGCGCAGTTCGGTACCGGGCGGGGCGTACTGGGTCAGGCTGCGATCCAATGCCAGGCGCGCCTTTTCGTGTTGCTCGCTGTTCTGGCTGGGATCAAGCACGTGGAGCATGGTCAGGCGGGCGCCATGTTGCCGGGCCAGCTGGGTGGCGCGGCATAGGGCCATGTCAGCGGTATCGCGCAGGTCATGAGCGATGAGGATGTGATGGAACATGGTGGCGGCTCTCCTGCCGATACCCGTCGGCAATTTTATTGTGCCTGTTCAGATAGCCGCTCTTTTGACCTGTGGCAAGGTCGGGGACTGTTTCCGATTGCGAACCCGCATAGCGACGTCATCAGCGTAAACGCAATTGGTAGTGGCCGCGACTTTCTGCGACCACTTCGCCGCTGCCGTCGGTCAGTTGCAACTCCAGCAGGAACTCGGCCTTGCCCTGCTGGCTCGCTTGCGCTTCGAGACGGGAGATTTCCTCTGCCGAGAGACGTGCCTCCACCTGGATATCGCCCGTAGCTGGACGGCGAAAGCGCAGATTCATTTCCTTGATGATGGGATAGAAGCGTTGGACATCGAAGCTGGTCAGAAACAGCGCGCCACCGGGAATTTCGGCGAGGGTGAAGAGCGCGCCGGCGTACATGCTGCCGATATGGTTCTGGTTGCCTTGCAGCGGCATGCGCAGGCGCACGAAGCCAGGCTCGAGGACCTCGGCCTTGAGGCCACTGCGTTTGACGAAGGCGATTTGTTCTTCGGTGAGTTGGCGGGCGATTTCCACGGGTAGCGGCATGACAAAACTCCTTGGGCGGGCGCTTTGCCAGACTAAGGGGTCGGTGGTGGGCTGCAATTGACCGCAGCGCCCGTAGTGACTGGCCGAAGCGCTCAAGAGCTCCAGGCACATAGCCCGGATTGCGTCCGAGCTATAGGTGCATCCTAAATGCCCTGTTGGCGCAGCCAGGCCTGCAGTTGCGGTAGCGGCATGGCGCCACTCTGGCGGGCGACTTCGATACCTCCCTTGAACAGGATCAGGCTGGGAATGGAGCGGATGCCCAGTTGCCCGGCCAGATTCGGGTTGGCTTCGCTATCGAGCTTGCCCAGGCGGCAGCGTCCCTGCAGTTGCACGGCGGCCTGCTGGAAGGTCGGGGCGAAGGACTGGCAGGGGCCGCACCAACTGGCCCAGACATCTACCAGTAACGGCAGGTCGCCCTTGAGTTGGCTGGCGAAATTGGCCTGCGTGAGGGTGATGGGTACGCCTGGCAACACTTCGCTCTTGCAGCGACCACAGCGTGGGGCATCGCCCAGGCGTTCGGCGGGAATGCGGTTGAGCCCGTTGCAGTGCGGGCAGGGGATTAGCAGGGGATCGCTCATGATTCGGCTCCAGCGGCAATGACACCTATCTGGAGCCGAAAACGCCGCTTTTCAAGCGATCAGCCGCGTGCGGCCTCGAGAGCCTGGCTCAGGTCGGCGAGGATATCGTCGATATGCTCGATGCCGATGGACAGGCGCACCATGTCGCGCGGTACGCCGGCCTTATGCAGTTCTTCGTCGCTGAGCTGGCGGTGTGTGGTCGACGCCGGGTGGCAGGCCAGCGACTTGGCATCGCCGATATTGACCAGGCGTACCACCAGTTGCAGCGCGTCGATGAAGCGTGCGCCAGCCTCCTGCCCGCCCTGGATGCCGAAGGAGAGGATCGCCGCCGGCTTGCTGCCGAAGTAGCGTTGCGCCAGTTCATGCTCGGGGTGATCGGCCAGGCCGGCGTATTTCACCCAGGCCACTTGCGGGTGGCTTTGCAGGTATTGCGCGACCTTCAGCGCGTTCTCGGTGTGTCGCTCCATGCGCAGGGCCAGGGTTTCCAGGCCTTGCAGGATGAGAAAGGCGTTGAATGGCGATAGCGCTGCGCCTGTGTTGCGCAGCGGCACCACGCGGCAGCGGCCGATAAAGGCAGCAGGGCCGAAGGCTTCGGTATAGGTGACGCCGTGGTAGGAAGGATCGGGCGTGTTGAGCAGCGGGAAGCGCGCCTTGTTGTCAGCCCAGGGAATTTGCCGGAGTCGACCACGATGCCGCCGATGCTGGTGCCATGGCCACCGATGTACTTGGTCAGCGAGTGCACGACGATGTCCGCGCCATGCTCGAAGGGACGGCAGAGAATCGGTGTGGCCACGGTGTTGTCGACGATCAGCGGCACGCCATGGCGGTGTGCGGCTTCGGCCAGCGCCCGCGAGGTCGACGATGTTGCCGGCTGGGTTGCCAATGGATTCGCAGAATACCGCCTTGGTGCGGTCATCGATCAGCGCCTCGAGCGCGGCGATGTCATCGTGCGCGGCGAAGCGGGTCTGGATACCGAAGCGCGGCAGGGTGTGGGCCAGCAGGTTGTAGGTGCCGCCGTAGAGCTTGGCCACCGAGACGATGTTGTCACCCAGCCTCGGCCACGGTCTGGATGGCGTAGGTGATGGCGGCCATGCCGGATGCCACGGCCAGCGCACCGACGCCGCCTTCCAGCGCCGCCACGCGCTCCTCGAGCACGGCGTTGGTCGGGTTCATGATGCGCGAATAGATGTTGCCAGCGACCTTCAGGTCGAACAGGTCGGCGCCGTGCTGGGTGTCGTCGAAGGCGAAAGAGCTGGTCTGGTAGATCGGTACCGCCACCGCCTTGGTAGTGGGATCCGGGTCGTAGCCAGCGTGGATGGCGAGTGTTTCCAATTTCATGCGAGCGTTCCTTCAGGGCAGATTGAAAGGATCGCAGCATGGATAAAGCGACGAGGCCCGGTCAATGCGCTGGCGCAATGAAACGGGCCTTGGGTTAGATCGTTGTATTCGTAGCTTATGCCTTAGACCGGCGTCAGCGGGAAGAACCAGGGGATGACCAGCGTTGCCACGCCCCACAGCAGCAGATTCAGGGGAATGCCAATTCTCATGAAATCGGTGAAGCGATAACCGCCGGCGTTGTAGACGAAGGTGTTGGTCTGGTAGCCGATCGGAGTGGCGAAGCTGGCGCTGGCGGCGAACATCACCGCGACCACGAAGGCGCGCGGGTCGACGCCCAGGTGCTGAGCCATGCCGATGGCGATGGGCGTCACCAGTACCGCCACCGCATTGTTGGACAGCATCTCGGTGAGGATCGAGGTGAACAGGTAGATGAAACTCAGCATCAATAGTGGTCCGCCCAAGGCAGCCAGCCCATGACGTTCTCCACCAGCAGCTTGACCAAACCGACCTTGTCCATGGCGATGCTGATGGCCAGCATGCCGAAGATCAGGCTGAGAATCTTCCAGTCCACCGCCTTGTAGGCGTCTTCCACGTCCAGGCAGCGGGTGGCCAGTACGGTGACGGCGCCGATGATCGCCAGGCCTTCGATGGGCATCACGCCAAAAGCAGCGAGCAGCATCACGGCCAGGGTCGCGAGAATGGCAATGGGCGCCTTGTCGCGGCGGAAGGCGCGCTCCTGCACGGCGTTGAGGCTGATCAGCTCGCCGTTGTCGGCGAAACGCTTGATCTGCGCTGGCGTGCCCTCGACCAGCATCACATCGCCGAATTGCAACTCGAACTCGTCGAGGTTGCCCTGCACGTTCTCGTCCTGGCGATGCACGGCGAGCACGGCGATGCCGTAGCGCGCAGTGAGGTCGAGGTCGCGCATCGGTCGGTGGCTGTAGCGCGAGTTACGCCCGACGATGGCCTCAGCGAGGATTACGTCGTGGCTGCTGATGGTTTCGAAGGCATCGCCACGGTTGAAACTCAGGTGGCCGCTCTCGCGCAACTCCACTACATCCTTGACCTGGCCATGCAGTACCAGACGGTCGCCGCTGGCGAGCAGCGTCTCGGCGCCCGGCTCGGTCAGCTCCTGTTCATCGCGGAACAACTTGAGCACTTGCAGACCACTACCACCGTTAAGGTTGGCCTCGTGCAGGGTCTTGCCAATCATTGGCGAGTCGTGCGGCACCAGCAGTTCGGTCATGAAGGTGCGTGACAGATCCGGGCGCAACTGGCGTGACAGGGTTTCCCGTTCTGGCAGCAGGCGGTGGCCGATGGTCAGCAGATAGAGCATGCCGAAGGCCGCCATGGCCAGACCGACGCCAGTGATCTCGAAGATGCCGAAGGGCTCCATGCCGGCCTTGCGTGCTACACCGTCGACCAGAATGTTGGTCGAGGTACCGATCATGGTCAGCGTGCCCCCGAGGATGGTGGCGTAGGACAGCGGAATCAACAACTTGGACGGCAGGGTGCCGGCGCGGCGGGCAAGAGCGATCGCCACTGGAGTGAGAATGGCCACCACCGGCGTGTTGTTCAGGCAGGCGGAGACAACCAGCGCAGTGACGGTCAGGCCGGTAAGGACGCGAATCGGACTGGTGCCGACCAGGTCTCCCAGCCAGTTGCCGAGGGCGTCGATGCAGCCGGTGCGTTCCAAGGCGGCGGAGAGCACGAACATGCAGGCGATGGTCACCGGTGCGGAGTTGGACAGTACGCTGAGCACTTCACCAGGCGTCAGCAGCTGGGTGACCAGCAGGGCGGCGACGGCGATGGCCGCGACGATATCCGGGCTCCATTTCTCGCGGACGAAGGCATAGAGCACCCAGATCAGCAGGGCGCCCACGAACAGGAGGGGCAGGGAATCCCAGAGCATGAAAATCCTTAGAACCGGCCTCTTTCCGTAAGGTTGCCTGACCGCTTGGACAGCAGGTTTTAGCTTACAGAATAGTGGGCAGATTCTTTGCGTCGAATCTCGTGTGAGGTATCGGGCGCGCACTGGGCGGCCTGGCTGAGCGCAACGATAGAGAGGTTCTCTTAGATAGTCTAAGAATGTTTGGGTAGATTGATATGCCTTTTCGGTTTAATAGATAAACCCCGAACGGCGTCTACTCGCCCCATACACCTAGCCAGTCAAGACGAACAACTAATCTCCAGATGTTTACCCCACTCCGGCGGGCGTTCGGCATAGCGTTGCATACCCGGCTGCTCATCGAACGGGCGGGACAATACCGCGTGCAGTTCGCGCACCGGGCCATAGTCACCGGCCTCGGCCGCTTCGATGGCCTGCTGCGCCAGGTAGTTGCGCAGGATGTACTTGGGATTGACCGCGTGCATGCGCGCCTGGCGTTCGCTCTGTTCCCCTCCCTCCAGCTCGCAGCGGGCCAGGTAATCGTGTCCCCAGGCATCGAAGCCGGCGAGGTCGACGAAATCATCGCGCACGACCTTGAGCGCCTCGGCAGGGGCTTGCTCGCCCAGGCGACGGAAGAACAGGCTGTAGTCGCTGGCTTTGCCCTGCTGCATCAGTTGCAGCAGACGCTGGATCAATGCGTCGTCCTCATCCTCGGCGCTAGTGAAACCCAGGCGCTTGCGCATCAGGTCGAGGTAATGCGCCTGGTACAGCGGCAAGAACAGCTCCAGCGCCTCGCGCAACTTCTCGACGGAGGCGAAAGGGGTCAGCGCCTGGGCCAGGGCTGCGAGGTTCCAGTGTGCAATGGGCACCTGATTGCTGAAGCTGTAGCGGCCAGTGTCGTCGGAGTGATTGCAGATGTGATTGGCGTCGAAGTCGTCGAGGAAGGCGTAGGGGCCGTAGTCGAAGGTGATGCCGAGGATCGACATGTTGTCGGTGTTAATTACGCCGTGGCAGAAACCATAGGCCTGCCAGTGGGCGATCATCGAGGCGGTGCGTTCGATCACTTCGCGCAGCAGCGCCAGCCAGGGTTCGTCCTGTTCCAGGCATGCCGGGAAGTGGCAGGCCATGACATGCTCGCCGAGCGTCTTCAGGTGCTCGTGCTGGCGTGTGTAGTAGAAGTACTCGAAGTGGCCGAAGCGCACATGGCTCTGCGCCAGGCGCAGCACCATCGCGGCGCTTTCCTTCTTCTCGCGCCACACTGGGGTGTCGGAGCCGGTGACGCAAAGCGCGCGTGAGCTGGGAATGCCGAGCGCATGCAGATGTTCGCTGGCGAGAAATTCGGCGATCGACGAGCGCAGCACCGCACGACCATCGCCCATGCGCGAGTAGGGCGTCATGCCGGCACCCTTCAGGTGCAGGTCCCAGTGCTCGCCAGCGTCATTGATCACCTCTCCGAGCAGCAGGCCGCGACCATCGCCAAGGCGCGGCGTGTAGCCGCCGAACTGGTGGCCGGAGTAGACCATGGCGCGCGGCTCAGCCTCTTCCCACAGTTTGTGCCCGGCAAACAGTTCGGCGAACTCGCTACGTTGTGCTTCGTCTGGAGCCAGGTCGAGCAAAGCCATGGCCGACTCGCTCGCCACCACCAGGCGTGGTTGCTCGATAGGTTCGGGCAGTACCTCGGTGGAGAAGGCATCGCCTAGGCGGGCGAAGCGGTTGTCGAAGATCAACTGGTCGAGGCTTTTCACCGGGTGGCTCCTACCTGCTCAAGGTACTGCGGGCGGTTTGGGTGGTTGCTGCACACTGGCGGCGCCGGCGGCTGCGACCCTGGCCAGATCTTTCTGATCCAGCTTCTGCTCGCCATGTTCCAGGTTTTTTCACGTACACCTCGACCTGGCGGAAGGCGATGTTGATGCCGTTCTTCGGGAATTCGCGGTCGATGAAAACGATTGATCTCGTCGGTGGCCGGGTTGCGGTCGCCGAGGTCGCGCACGTGGATGCGCAGCTCGTGGTCCAGCGTGCTCTCGCCGAAGTTGAGGAAGTAGACGATGGGCCCCGGCTCCTTGAGCACGCGCGGATTTTCCTGCGCCGCCTGCAGCAGCAGCTTGCGCACCAGGTCGAGGTCCGAGCCATAGCCGACGCCAACCTTGAGGGTAACGCGGGTGACCGTGTCGCTCAGTGACCAGTTGATCAACTGGCCGGTGATGAAGGTCTTGTTCGGAACGATGATTTCCTTGTGATCGAAATCGGTGATGGTGGTGGCGCGAATGCGGATCTTGCTCACGGTGCCGGACAGATTGCCGATGGTTACCACGTCACCGATACGCACTGGGCGCTCGAACAGGATGATCAAACCTGAAATGAAGTTGGCGAAGATTTCCTGTAGGCCGAAACCGAGGCCGACCGACAGCGCCGCCACCAGCCACTGCAACTTGTCCCAACTGACGCCCAGCGTCGATAGCGTGGTGACGATGCCAATGGCGACCAGGGCGTAGGACAGCAAGGTGGTGGTGGCGTAGGCGCTGCCCTGCGCCAGGCGCATGCGTGACAGCACCAGCACCTCGAGCAGGCCGGGCAAGTTACGCGCCAGTGCCACGGTGATGGCGACGATGATCAGGGGCACCGATTACGTCCATCAGGCTGATGGGCACCAGTGTCGCGTTATCCCCGGTACCGCTGCTGTATTCGTAGAGATTGATGGTGTCGAGGTAGGTGAATACGCCGATCAGATCGGCCCAGACCGCGTACAGGCAAACCAGGAAGCCGCCGAGCAGGGCCAGGCGGATCAGGCGCAGCGATTGCTGGTTGACCTGCTCGATGTCCAGGGTCGGCCTCTTCCACCGGCGCTTCGCCATCCAGGCTTTCCTTGCTTTGCGCCTGACGCTTGGCCAGGGCGCGTTGGTAGGCCAGGCGTCGTGCCGCGACGCTCAGCCCGCGGACCAGGGTGGCCTCGACGAGCAACAGGATGATCAGCAGATAAAGAGTGTCGATCAGCCGGTCGGTGAGCTTGAGCGCGGTGTAGTAGTAGCCGAATGCAACGGCGCCGATCAGTGCCAGTGGCAGCAGGTTGAACAGCACGCCGACCGTGGTGCGCAGGCCCGAAGTGTGCTCGCGCAGGGGGGCGCTGAACAGCAGGTGTGAACAGCATCCAGGCCATCAGGGCATAGCAGCTCAGGACCACGATGATGCCGATCACATCGTTGGCCAGGCTCGCCGGCTGGTGTTCGGCGATGCTCACCACGGCCACCAGGGCCATCACCACCAGCCCCAGGCGACGCAAGTGCTGGCGGAAGAAGGCGACGTTGGCGGGTGGCCAGTGGAAGTGCAGGATGGCCACGCCGTCCGGGGACAGGATGCGGTGCAGGGTGTAGAACACCAGCCATGCCTCCGCCATCTCGTAGAGCGCAGCGCCCAGGTAGAGGTTTTTGCCCGCGTGCGTCGTGCAGCAGGGCGTAGCCGCAAAGCGCTAGGAACAGCGCGACAGGTAGTGCCAGGATGACGTTGAGCCCCAGCGCCATTGGCGTGTGCAACTGGCTGTCGTGCTTGTAATGGCCGATGTCGCCGTGCAGGGCGCTGAGCTTGTCGAACAGATACTGGCGGCGCCAGAGGATCAGTGCGCAGAGCAGAATCAGCGGCAGGAACACCAGCGGTCGCTCGATCAAGCCCGCGCCCAGTTCGCTGATGGCCATGCCCCAAGGCATGTCGGCCAGTTGCTGCTGAAAGTGATGCGGCGCCGTCTTCAGCCATTCGAGGTCGAGCGGCTTGTTGCTGGGAATCCAGAACATCTGCTCGTCGATGGTGGCGCGCAGGCTGCTGGCCGTGCTTTCCAGCTCCTTCTGGTTGAGCTGGAGGGGTGATCGATTCGTTGAGCAGTGCGTTCAGCGAGCGGTTCAGACGGTCGAGCAGTTCTCGGCGGGTCGTGAGCTGCTCACGCAGTGCGTTGCGCAGCTCCGGGGTGACCTCCTCACTCGGCTGATCGCTGAGCAGGCTCTCCACGTAGCGGGCGGGGTCGCTGATCTCGTCGCGCTGCTTGTTCAGCTCGAACTGGTAGAGGCGAATGTCGGCGATCTCGTCGGCCAGCGAGCCGTCTTCTAGCTTGAGCTTCGGCAGCGCCTGTTTCTGTTGGTAGAGAATCTTCGACAGCAGGAGGCTGCCCTGCAGTACCCGAATCTGCTCGTCCAGCGCCTGATTGGCCTGATTGAGGTTGTCCAGTTGCTGGCGGGTTTGCAGGTTCTGCTCGGTCAGGCCGTTGAGGCGTTCCGTTGCGCGCAGCAGGTAGTCGGAGAGCTTGAGATTGAGCGAGCTCTCTCTGGCCAGCAATCGATCGGAGCTGGCGCGTTCGGCCTCGAGCGATTGTTCGGCGACGGTCTGTTCCGATTCCGCACGGCGTCGTTCGTTGATCAAGCCTTGCAGGGCCTGGCGCTCCTGCTCGGCACGATTGATACGTTCTTCGAGCAGGGCGCGCTGGGCGCTACCGAGGTCCTGCAGCACGCTGTTGCCGGCCAGCTCCTGACGGCGCAGTTGAGTTTGTGCGGCGAGCAGCGATAACTCCGCGTTGAGCTGGTTGCGGCGCTCCTGCGTCAGCGCCTTGCCGTCGTAGCGGCCACTCTTGAGCGCATCGTTGATCAGTTGGCTGCGTGCCTGGTTCTGGCTGATCTCCGCCTGCGCGCGCTCCGGGCGGGTCTGTGCGGTGATTACCAGGCTGTTGGCCTCGATGATCGCCTTGTTCCATTCGCTGATCTGACTGGAGCGTTCGTTGAGCAGTTGTTCGAGCTGAGCAAGCGGGGTGCGCGCATGGCGCGTGGAGATCTGTTGTGGGGGCGTCGCCTTGAGCCTGTCCAGATCGCGCTGGGCTTCGCTGGTCAGGCGCGGCGCATCGTCCAGCTGCTTGCGCAGGTCATTGAGGCGCTGGTCGGCACTCTGCCGGTCCTGCAGCATGCGCAGCGTCTGTTCGAGTGTCTGCTTGAGCGCCAGCTGCTCGGCCTCCGGCAGCTTGCGCTCGGCCAGGCTGTCCAGGCTTTGCTGCACGCTTTCGGGCTTTGGCGGCTCTTCGGCAAAAACAGGCGAGACGCACAGACACAGGGCGAGTACGGCAGCAACAAGGGGGCGACGCAACAGGGACATGGTCGATCTATCTGTGAGTTAACGATGGCAGTTTAGGCCGTTTGCGACACAACGAACACGCGGGCCTTGAGGCCCGCGTGCGATGGTGGCTGATGCTAGTAGCTTCCTAGAAGTGCAACCCGGAAGCTGGGCGGCTGTCTTCGGGGAATTTGACGCCGACCATTGCGTATCTTGTTCCCTTCCATCTGCGCCACTGTCCAGGTCAGCCCCTGCCATTCGGTCTGGTCGCCGACGATAGGTTCGCCGCCAATTGCCTGAGCAATGAAACGCCCCAGGGGTTGATTGCCTTCGACATCATTGAGTTTCAGGCCATAGAGGGCCGCGATTGCTGCCAGTTCGGCATCACCCTCAAGCACGAAGTCGCCGAAGAAACGCAGATCCTGGCCGCGTTTAGGCGCCTGGCTGAAGAGTTTACCCAGCGCCGGCAGGTCGGCGTCATGGCCGATGACGCAGAGAATATCGCCTTCCTGCAGTGTGGTACTGCCGGATGGGTGCAGCAACTCGCGACCACGGAAAAGCGCGGCGATACGCGTGCCCCTGCGGCATATTCAGCGCCCGCAGTGGCGCCCCGATACACCACTTTTCGGCACCAAGACGATAGACGAACAGCTCCCACTGGCTGGTCAGGTGGACATCCAGGCCGGCAACGCGATATCGGCGAGGGCACTGGCGGCACTTCCACCCGGGCCTTACGCGCCGCCCAACCCAGCGTGGTGCCCTGCAGCAGCAGGGAAACCAGCACGATGAAGAAGGCGACGTTGAAGAACAGTTGTGCATTCTCCAGGCCGGCCATCAGCGGGAACACCGCGAGGATCACCGGCACTGCGCCGCGCAGGCCGATCCAGGAGATGAACACGCGTTCGCGCAGGTTGAAACTCTTGAAGGGCAGCAGGCCGATGAATACCGACAGTGGCCGTGCGAAGAAAATCATCCACAGCGACAGCAGCAGCGCCGGCACGGCGATCGGCAGCAGGTTGCTCGGGGGTCAGCAGCAGGCCGAGTACCAGGAACATGCCGATCTGACTGAGCCAGGCCAGGCCATCGAACATATGCAGAATGCCGTGACGGTTACGGATCGGCCTGTTGCCCAGCAGCAGGCCGCAGACATAGACAGCGAGGATGCCGCTGCCGCCGATGATGCCGGAAATCGCGTAAATCATGATGCCGCCGCTGACAGCAAGCAGTGGGTACAGGCCGTCAGCCACCGACAGGCGGTTGATCAGCTGCAGGAGCAGCCAGCCGCCCAGTGCGCCCAGAGCGATGCCCAGAGCGAACTGCTGAATCAGGCTGCTGAGAATGCCCCAGCTAAAACTGTTCTGCCCGGAGGCGATCATGCTGATCAGGGTGACAAGTGAGGAAACATGGCCATCGGATCGTTGCTGCCCGACTCGATTTCCAGTGTCGGGCCAACACGCTCGTTGAGGCCTTTGCCGTTGAGCAGGTTGAACACCACGGCGGCATCGGTGGAGCCGACGATGGCGCCGATCAGCAGGCCCTCGATCAGACTCAGGTTGAACAGCCAGGCAGCCGCCACGCCGGTCAAACCAGCAGTGATGGCCACGCCCAGTGTGCCAGTGACATGGACGGCCACAGCGCCACGCGGAAGGTCGAGGCCCGCGTACGCATGCCGCCGTCGAGAAGAATGACAGCCAGCGCCAGGTTACTGACCAGGTAGGCCAGGGAGTAGTCGTTGAAGACGATGCCACCAATGCCGTCAACGCCGGCGAGCATGCCGACACCGAGGAAGATGACCAGAATCGGGATGCCCACGCGGGTGGAGACCGAGCTGACCATGATGCTGAAGGCAACCAACAGGGCACCGATCAAGAAAAGATTGTTGATGGCGCTGCATCCAAGTGCGCTTACTCCTGGCTGGGGAAATCGGGGCGCCGTTATGCATGGCGCGTGCCAGGGATTCTAACCGTAGCCTTCGTACCGCTGTCAAAAAGGTTATTACATTTTTCTAAATTGCCCCGAAGCGCCCCGCCTTGGGCCACCCCGGGGCGCTTGGCGCAACCTTAGAACCAGGCGTCCTGCATACCCAGGCAGGTGTCGTCGCGCGCTTTCGAGAATGGCCAGGTCGTGGTGGCAGCTGGGCACTTCCCAGGTCAGGAAGTAGCGCGCGGCTTGCAGCTTGCCGCGATAGAAATCCTGTTCCTCGGCATTGTTGCTGCGGGCCAGCCCCTGCTCGGCACGAATCGCCTGCTCCAGCCAGCGCCAGCCGATCACCGTATGGCCGAACACCTTCAGGTACAGCGCCGAGTTGGCCAGGCCCTGGTTGACCTTGCCGCTAATCAGGTCGCCTAGCAGGGCCAGGGTCACCGCCTGCAGGCGTGCCAGCAATTGTTCGAGTGGCTGACGCAGGGCTGTGAGCGACTCATGTTCGCTGGCGCGCTGGCAGCAGTCGTTGATCAGCTTGAGCAGTTGCTTGAGCGCGGCGCCACCGTTCTGCGAGACCTTGCGCCCGAGCAGGTCGAGCGACTGGATGCCGTGCGTGCCCTCGTGGATCGGATTGAGGCGGTTGTCGCGGTAGTACTGCTCCACCGGGTACTCGCGGGTATAGCCGTGGCCACCGAGGATCTGGATGGCCAGTTCGTTGGCCTTGAGGCAGAACTCCGACGGCCAGGATTTGACGATGGGGGTGAGCAGGTCGAGCAGTTCCAGTGCTCGGGTGCGGTCTTCGGCGGTTTCCAGAGTATGGGTGTCGTCGAACAGGCGTGCAGCGTACAGACCGAGGTCGAAAGCGCCTTCGACGTAGGCTTTTCTGCGTCAGCAACATGCGCCGTACGTCGGCGTGCTCGACGATGGAAATCCTGTGGACTGCTCGGGTCCTTGCCATCCGGCTGACGCCCCTGCGGACGGTTACGCGCAATAGTCCAGCGAATACAGGTAGCCGGCATAGCCAAGCATGATCGCACCCATGCCGACGCCGATACGTGCCTCGTTCATCATCTGGAACATGTAGGACAGGCCCGCATGCGGTTTGCCCACCAGATAGCCGACGCATTCGCCGTTGTCGCCGAAGTTCAGCGCCGTCGACGTGGTGCCGCGCCAGCCCATCTTGTGGAACAGCCCGGCCAGGGTCACGTCGTTGCGCGCGCCCAGCGATCCATCGTCGTTGACGTGGAACTTGGGTACCAGAAACAGGCTGATGCCTTTCACCCCGGGCGGTGCGTCCGGCAACTTGGCCAGCACCATGTGCACGATGTTTTCGGAGATCGGCTGGTCGCCGCCGGAGATGAAGATCTTGTTGCCCTTGATTCCGGTAACTGCCGTCGGCATGCGGTTCGGCGCGGGTTCTGATGTCCGATAGCGACGAGCCAGCGTGCGGCTCGGTCAACGCCATGGTGCCGAAGAAGCGGCCGTCCGATGATCGGTTGCAGGTAGCGGGATTTCTGCTCCTCGTTGCCGAAGGCCTCGATCAGGTTGGCCACGCCCATGGTCAGCATCGAGTAGGAGCTGGTGGCGATATTGGCTGACTGGAAATGCGCGAAGCAGGCC
This sequence comes from Carex myosuroides, assembly GCA_028015225.1. Classification (NCBI taxonomy): domain Eukaryota; kingdom Viridiplantae; phylum Streptophyta; class Magnoliopsida; order Poales; family Cyperaceae; genus Carex; species Carex myosuroides. The sequence continues at coordinate 40,763 of JANSWA010000082.1, read as the reverse complement.
TGCGACAGCAGATTGGGCAGTTGCATGCCGCCGTGCTCGAAGTCGCGGGTGGCATTGAGGAAGCCCCGCTTCGTGGAAGGCGCGCAGCGCGGGCTCGACCTCGGGGATGAGCACCGCGCCACCGTCGACGTACTGGGGCTCGTGTTCGTCGTCTCTTGCGGTTGTGCGGGGCGAACAGCTCTTCGGCGATGCCGCGTGCGGTGCTGATGGCCGCGTCGAAAGTCTCGCGATTGTGATCGGCGAAGCGTGGGCGCTGGGTCAGGGCTTCGGCGTCGAGTACTTCATAGAGTTCGAACGCCAGGTTGCGGGAGCTGAGCAGGGTCTCGGACATGGAACGGGCCTCCAGATGATCCATCGAGTCTAGGCAGCCAGCCGACCGGCTGCCCAGCATCATCATCGGCCGTGATAAAGCGCTAAATCCTGCCGCCAATGTCCGTTCGTAGGAGCGGCTTCAGCCGCGAATTTCAACCTTGAGCGAAGCCCCGCGCCAGCTCGCGGGTCAGCTCGGCTGCCGGCATTGACCGGCAGTTGGCGATATTCTGCCCGGCCCAGAGCGGCGAGAAATCCCCGTTGCCCTGCGCCTCGGCCGCCGTACGTAACGGTGCGATGGCCGCAGTGGCCAGTGGGAACGCTGGCGCCTGCGAGCTGAGTGGCCCCAGCTCGCGCATCAGGCGATTGACGATACCGCGCGCGGGGCGCCCGCTGAACAGGTTGGTCAACGCCGTATGGCGCGCTGCCGGGCTCTGCAGGGCGGCGCGGTGGATGGCGCTGGTGTTGGCCTCGGGGCACAGCAAGATAGGCACTGCCGATCTGTACGCCGGCTGCGCCTAGCGCCATCGCCGCGGCCACGCCTCGTGCATCGCTGATGCCACCGGCCGCGATCACCGGCACCGACAGGGCATCGACCAGTTGCGGCAGCAGGGCGAAGATGCCGAGTTGACGGCTCAGATCGTGATCAAGAAAGTGTCCGCGATGGCCGCCGGCTTCCAGCCCTTGGGCGATCACTGCATCGACGCCGCGCTCCTGTAGCCAGAATGCTTCGTCCAGGGGTGGTGGCGCTGGACAGGATCTTCGCGCCGCTGCGCCGTATGCGCTGCAGAAGAGTTTCGTCCGGCAAACCGAAATGGAAGCTGACCACCGCCGGGCGGAATTCCTCCACCAGTGCCGCGGCCTCATCGTTGAACGGCAGGCGCCCTGGACCGCTGGCGATACTTGCCGGGTCCGCGCCCAGCTCGTTGTAGTAGGGCGCCAGCGTTTCGTGCCCAGGTCGCCTCTCGGACGGTATCTGGCTCGGGTGGCACATGGCTGAAGAAGTTGAGATTGAATGGGTGCGCGGTCAGGCCACGCATGGCCTCCAGTTCTTGGCGCAGGGCGGCGGGTGTGAGCATGGCGCAGGGAATCGAGCCGAGACCGCCGGCCTGGCACACGGCGGCAGCCAGTCGGTGACCCTCGCGAGCCGGCCATCGGCGCCTGGAACAGGGGGAGTTCGCTGCCGAGCAATCGTTGCAGAGACATCGCGGGTTCTCGCTGTCCATTGAGGAGCAGGCAGCCTAGGCCTTGCAGGCACGATCGAGCAAGCCGCAATGCGAGTCGCCTCCCTGTTAAACTGCGCGCCTGATTCGAGGACTCCCGCATGAACTACCGCCACGCCTTCCATGCCGGCAATCACGCCGACGTACTCAAGCACCTGGTGCTGACTCGCCTGATCGGCCTGCTGTCGAAGAAAGAGGCACCCTTCGCCTACCTCGATAGCCACGCAGGACTTGGCCTGTACGATCTGCAGGGTGATCAGGCCAGCCGCACCGGCGAGTATCTGGAAGGCATCGGTCGCCTTTGCAGGCCTCGCAGTTGCCGGATGCGGTGGAGGCTTATCTGGAGGTGGTGCGGGCGATGAATCCGGATGGCGAGCTGCGCTACTACCCCGGCTCGCCCGAGTTGGCGCGGCTGCTCAGCCGCGAGCAGGATCGCCTGCAACTCAACGAAAAACATCCCGAGGACGGCCGCCTGCTCAAGGACAACATGCGCGGCGACCGCCGCGTTGCCGTGCACTTGGGCGAAGGCTGGCATGTGCCGCGAGCGCTGATGCCGACCCGCGAGAAACGCGTGCTGCTGCTGATCGATCCGCCGTTCGAGAAGACGGATGAACTGCAGCGCTGCGTCGAAGCGCTGAACGAGGCGCATGGCCGCATGCGTCAGGCCATCGTCGCGATCTGGTATCCGATCAAGGACGAGCGCCAGCTGGCACGTTTCTACCCGCGATCTGCAAAAGAGCGCCGCACCCCAAGCTGCTGCGCGCCGAGCTATACGTACACGCGCCCGACGATGCTACGCGCCTGACCGGTTCCGGTCTGGTGATCAGTAATCCACCTTGGGGGCTGGAGGACGAGCTCAAGCAGCTGTTGCCTTGGCTGGCCGATGCTTTGGGGCAGAGCTGGGTGGTTGGCGACTGGACTGGCTGATAGAAGAAGCCGCAAGCGGCAAGCCATAAGCTGCAAGCGAGCCGCACACTGCTCTTGGCTGCAGCGCGTAGCCCGAATGCAATCCGGGAGCCGTGGCCCCGATCCCCGGGTTGCATCCGGGTTACAAGGGGTTCAAGCAGGCTTGTGGTTGGGCTCGATGTGATAGCTCAGGTTGCGCCGTGGGCTTAGGTATTCCAGCACCTCCAGCGGTAGCTGCGAGGGACGCAGGCTGCGGGCGATGGCTATCTTCGGCTCCTGGGCCAGATCGAGGATCAGTGCTTCCTGCTTGGGCGTGTCTGCATCGTAGAGGATCAGCGTCGGCTTCAGCGCCTGGGTTGGGTTCATGCCCAGTACCAGTGCGTACGTTCATCTTCGAGCTGTACCAGGCTGCCCGGCGGGTAGGCCTTGAGCATCACGTCGTCGAAACGCTCGCGCTGCTGCTTGAACATCAACGCCAGGGCCTCGTGCGGGCTCAGCGCCTGGCGTGGGTCGAGCGGGTTGCACAGACCGTCGAAGTGATTGGTGATGGCCACCAGGCGGCTCAGGCGGCCGATGGCGGCTTCGTGCAGACCTCGCGGGTAGCCGCTGCCGTCGCAATGCTCGTGGTGCTCGTGGATGATGCGCAGGACCTCGTCATCGAGCATCAGCTTCTGCCCCATGCGCAGGCCGAAGTCAGTATGCATCTGTAGCAGTTGCTGCTCCGGGCGGGTCAGTGGCTCGGGTTTGAGAAGCACCTTGCTCGGCACTTCCAGCTTGCCGATATCGTGCAGCAGCGCGCCGAGCCCAATGCTGTGGCAGGCCTCGCTGTCGAGGCCAAGCTGGCGCCCGAGCAGCAGGGACAGCACGGTGACGTTGAGGGCGTGAAAGTAGCTGTCCTCGGCGGCTTTACCAGTGATGCTGTGGAGTACGACGCCGGGAGCGCCGAGCAGCGTCTCGACCATTTCGCCGACGATGGAACCAGCTTGCCGCATGGCATCTTCCGGACGGCTGCGCAGGGTCTGGTTGAGTGCCTTGATGCGTTGGCTGGCCTCGATGAAGCGGCGGTCCACGTCGGCCAGCCGGCTACGCAGGTGGCGCAGTTTCTGTGCACGTTCTGACGCTCCTGGGCCTGCGGGTCGACGGGCGGTTCGATGGAAGCGGGCGCCGGTACGTCTTCGGCGAGTTCCAGAGGTGCGCAGTCGCTGCGTGCCGGGTCGTAGCGCAGTTGCTTCAGCTTCAGCGCACGAAGGGCGCGAATCTGCGCTTCGTCCTTGATCTTGAAGTTGCTGAAGGCGAAATCATGCTCCCACCAGCTCAGGTCCAGATGGACGTAGAGGCCGACGCACAGCTGATCGGGAGTGATGGTGGGCAGAGTGGCGGGCATGCCGGGCTCGTCGTTTGATGGCTAATTGCCCGCAGTTTAGTCCGGCTCAAGACGATAGGGCAGTAGTTCTTCAAGCCATCACGTCGATGCTGTTGCCCAGATGTGGCGGGTTGCTGGGGGCGCTGAGCGGAGCAGCGGACTGTACCAGCCCGCTGATGTTGGCCGCCTGCAGCTCCAGCGTCTTGCGCAGCAGCAGGAGCGACATCTGCGCTGCAATCTGCGTCGATGCCTGACTCGATACCTGGCTGGAAATGTTGCTCAGCTCCACGACCCTTTACCTGTGTTCAGGACTCAGGGGGTAGACATACGCCTGTTCCGCCCAGGCCGCAATAGCCATTGGGGTTCTTCGCCAGGTATTGCTGATGATAGGTCTCGGCGTAGTAGAAGGTCGGCGCTTCGAGGATTTCGGTGGTGATGGTGCCCAGGCCGGCCTTGTCGAGCTCGGCCTGGAAGCGCGCCTGGCTGGCTTTTGCCGCGCTCAATTGAGCTTCGTCGTGGCAGTAGATCGCCGAGCGGTACTGGGTGCCCTGGTCGTTGCCCTGGCGCATGCCCTGGGTGGGGTTGTGCACTTCCCAGAACACCTTGAGCAATGCCTCGAAACTGGTCTGCTGAGGGTCGAACACCACGAGTACGACCTCGGTGTGCCCGGTCAGGCCGGAGCAGACTTCCTCGTAGGTGGGGTTGGGGGTCATGCCGCCGGCATAGCCGACCGCCGTGCTGAACACGCCTGGCTGCTGCCAGAAGCGGCGCTCGGCACCCCAGAAACAGCCCAGACCGAACACGGCCTGCTGCAGGCCGGCAGGGAAGGGCGCCTTGATCGGATTGCCGTTGACATAGTGGGTGTCGGCCACCGGTAGCGGCTCGGCGCGACCGGGCAGGGCCTGCTCAGCAGTCGGAAGGGCGTTTTTGTTGACGAGAATCTGGGAGCGCAGAACCATGGCGGTCTCCTGAATGTGAGTGATGTGTGGACTACGCGCGGTGCTGCGTATTACGTCCGTTGGTCGGCCTGTGGCCGGCAGGGATAGCGGCGCAGGCTGTCGATGAGCTCGCGGCCGGGAATCGGTTTGTCGAACAGGTAGCCCTGGCCGACGTCGCAACGCTGGCGACGAAGAAAGCCAAGCTGGGCGCCGGTCTCGATGCCTTCGGCGACCACCTTGAGCTTGAGGTTGTGCGCCATGGCGATCACCGCCGAGGTGATCTCCATGTCGTCCTGATTGTCCGGTATGTCCTTGATGAAGCTGCGATCGATCTTGATCACGTCGATGGGGAATTTCTTCAGGTAGCTGAGCGAGGAATAACCGGTGCCGAAGTCGTCCATGGCCAGGGTCAGGCCCAGGCTCTTGAGGCGGCCGAGCTGGTGGGCGGGGTGTCGTCAGTGGCTTCCAGCAGCAGGCTCTCGGTCAGTTCCAGTTCCAGCAGGCGCGGTCGAGCTGCTCTTCGTGAAGGATCGCGGCGATGGAGCCGACCAGATCGGGGTCGGAGAACTGCTTGGGCGACAGGTTGATCGCCACCTGCAGTTCGCCCATGCCGATGGCGGCGATCTGCTTGCTTATGCGGCAGGCCTGGCGTACCACCCACTTGCCGATGGGGATGATTCAGGCCGGTTTCCTCGGCGACGCCGATGAACTGGTCGGGGCGGATCATGCCCTTCTCCGGATGCTGCCAGCGCAGCAGCGCCTCCATGCCCAGCAATTTGGCCACTCTTGAGGCACAGCTTGGGCTGATAGAAGACTTCCAGCTCGTTCTGGGTCAGGGCGCGGCGCAGGTTGTTTTCGACGAACAGCTTGTAGTTGGCCTCGGCATTCAGCACTTCGGTGAACAGCTGCACCTGGTGCTTGCCGTTGGCCTTGGCCTTGTGCAGCGCGAGGCCTGCGTGCTTCATCAGGGTCTGCGGGTCGTCGCCATGGTCCGGGGCGATGGCCAGGCCCACCGAGCCGGTGATGCTGATCAGCTGGTTGTCGACGAACAGCGGCTTGTCCAGGGTCTGCAACACCTGATGCGCGACGCGCAGGCCACTGTCCTGGTCGCAGCCATCGAGCAGGATGGCGAATTCGTTGCTGGCGAAGCGCGCCAGGGTGCCCTTGGCGCCGAGGCTGTTGCGCAGACGTCGGGCCAGCGCCGAGAGCAGCTTGTCGCCGGTCTGGTGGCCGAGGCTGTCGTTGATGCGCTTGAAGTTGTCGATGTCCACCAGCAGCAGCCCTAGCGATTGCGGGGTATGACGCGCGAAGCGCTCTTCAAGGCTGCGGATGAACGAAGGGCGGTTGCCCAGGTTGGTCAGATTATCGGTGTAGGCCAGGCGCTCGATGCGCTGCTGCGCCAGCTTGGCCTCGGTGATGTCTTCGTAGATGCCGATGTAGTGGGTCAGCTCGCCGTCGTCGCCATACACCTTGGAGATCGACAGGTGGCCCCAGTACGGCTCCTGGTTCTTACGGCGGCTGCGGAATTCGCCCTGCCAGCTGCTGTGCTCGGCCAGGCTCGAGTCGGTATCGAACAACAGGTCGCTGAGGTTGGCCAGGGCCGGCAGTTCCGACAGGGCGATGGCCGCAGACCTCGTCGCTGCTGTACAGGGTGATGGCGGTGAAGCTGGGGTTGACGTATTCCCACCCGGCCCGTCGCGGTCGACCAGCAGGAAGGCGCTGGCGCTCTGCTCGACGGCGCGCTGGAACAGGTACAGCGCATGGGTTACGGAACGCTTCTCCTGATTGATCAGCACCTGGGCGAACTGATCGGCCAGCTCACCGGCGAAGGCTATCTCGTCTGCCTGCCAGATACGCTTGGGACCGATGTGTTCGAGACAGAGAATGCCCACCACTTCGCCTTCGATGCGAATGCTGGCATCGAGCATCGAGGTGATGCCTAGAGGCTCCAGGTAACCTGGGGCCAGCTCGCGGGTGCGCAGATCGTGTTGTGCATCGTGAGCGTCGATCGCGCGGCCACTGTGCAGCGCTTCCAGGTAATGCGGAAAGTTGCGTGCGTCTATCGAGGGCAATTGCTCATGGCGGTCCAGATCGCGGCGATACAGCGATATGGAGTCGAGACTCTGGGTACCCACGCGCCAGATGCCGCGCGGGCCACGCCGTAGACTTCGCAGGCGGCCTGGGTGATCAGCTCGGCGGCTTCCTGTTGCGGATCGCTGGAACCATAGCGCTGGCGCGCCAGGCGCACGATCAACTGCTGTTGGGTATGCGAGCGGGCCAGGTGCTGCAGGTGATTCTCCTGCGTGCGCTGATATGCTGCTGCAGCGAATTGCGCAGGTTCTGATTCTGTATGTGCAGTTCCTGTTCGCCAGGTGCGAAGGCATCGAAGCTGTCATCGGCGATCAGCAGATAGCCGCGTAGCAGCTGGCGGTTACGCTGCTTGAACGGCTCGCCGATCTCCAGCAGGTTCAGCGCGCCTTGCGGCGTATGCAGGGTATAGCGCACCAGATAACGAGCGCCCTGAACCAGCTGTTGCTGGATGGCATCATGCAGCGATAGCGTGCCTCCGGCTCCATCAGGCTGGCGTAGGGGGCGTCGACCAATGCGCAAAGATCGGCGGCACTGATGCCGAGTTTGCGTTCACAGGTCGGGTCGAGAAAAAGCAGGGCCCAGCTTGGCTCGTTCAAGCGCTCGAAACGCCAACATGCCGAGCCGCGAGGGCACTGGCAACTGCGTCACAACCTCGGCTGCCGGACGGGGGCCAGCATCGGGATGGCTTTTCATTGGGCGTTGGGCTTCCAGTATGCTGACCAGGCGAGGCTTCCGTTCTCTGCACAGAGCCGCTGCTGCCAGGGCGCAGCGGCGATGGACGGAGGCTAGAGCTCAGGCCTACTTCACTATAGCGTTCGGCAAGGGTGCATCATGCAAGCAAGACTGACAAGGAAACTGATGGCGATGCTGTTGGAGCAGCGCTTTCTGCCGGTGTTCCCATCCAGGTCAGCGCCGATGACAAGGGCGTATTGCAGGGCGCCGAGCAGGCGGCTTACCTGGACGAACTCAAGCGTCTTTACCTGACCGACAACGAGCGTCAGGCACTGCTGGCACACAACAATGCCCTACTGGAAACCTACGCCCTGCGCGCCGGCTACCAGGTTGGACAGGCGCAGCGACAGGATTTGTTGTACCACTTCGCTGTCGGCAACGCTGGCGAACTGATCCTGCGCGAGGAAAGTCGCGGCCTGCAGGGTACGGCCATCTCTGTACGCAATCAGCGTGTCCCGGTGTTCGGCGTCGATCCGTTCATCCGCTATGAATGTCCGACCGGCGGTATCCACTGTGTGCTGCTCAACCCGGTCGATGGCAGCCAACTGCTGAGCATCGTGCGTGACTACCAAGGCGCGGGCGAGCTGGCCAAGGCGCTGAGTTTTCTGATTCGCAACGTGCAGAAGGGATGATTTTTTCCAGTCGGTCCAGGATCATCGGATTACAGGTTCAGCAGAAACATGGCCTTGGCCAGGAACAGGATGGCCAGCATCTGCAGCAGCACGCTGAGGTGAATGCGCCGCGAGCGTACTGCGGTCATGCGGCCGCTGCGCATCAGGAAGACCACCAGCAGAAAATGTCCGAGGATGCTCAGGGCCAGCGTGATTTTCAGACTGAGCAGGATGCCGAAGCTGCTGGCCAGCGGCGCATGCAAGGCTGCGCGGTAGTGCCATGCCAGGCCCAGGCCGCGCCGTAGAGCGCCAGTACTACCCAGTGCATGACTTGTCGCGCCCGCCGTCCGAGTGCACGTGAGAACCCCGCCTTGGCGTCATCCGGAAGCTCGCGCGTGAGCACGGCTGAGGATCATCACTTCGAAGAATACGCCGCCGATGAAGAAGGTGGCGGCAGTCAGGTGGGCGAACTTCAGAAACAGATAGAGCATGGGGATGCGCCGGATCGATATCGATGGCTCGATCATGGCGGCTGCTGTGGTAAATGCCATGACCGGGATCAAGTCGGCCGTGGCTTGAGCAGGCGAAAAAAAAACCCCACCCAAATGGGCGGGGTTGAGGATGCGAGCGTGGCGTGCTCGAAACGATTTACAGCAGGATGTGCGGATGTCGGCCAGCAGCTGCGACAGGCGCTGGGTGAAGCGGGCAGCGGCGGCACCATTGATCACGCGGTGATCGTAGGACAGCGACAGCGGCAGCATCAGGCGCGGCTGGAAGGCCTTGCCGTCCCACACCGGCTGCATGGTGGCCTTGCTCACACCGAGGATCGCCACTTCCGGCGCGTTGACGATCGGCGTGAAGCCGGTGCCGCCAATGTGGCCGAGGCTGGAGATGGTGAAGCAGGCACCCTGCATGTCGTCAGCCGACAGCTTCTTCTTGCGCGCCTTGTCGGCCAGTTCGGCCGCTTCGGCTGCCAGTTGCAGCAGGCTCTTCTGATCGACGTTCTTGATCACCGGCACCAGCAGGGCCGTCCGGCGTATCGACGGCGAAGCCGATATGCACGTATTTCTTGCGGATGATCGCCTTGCCGCTCGGCGCCAGCGAACTGTTGAAGTCCGGCAGTTCCTTGAGCAGGTGCGCGCAGGATTTGAGCAGCAGCCGGCAGTACGGTCAGCTTGACGCCAGCCTTTTCGGCCACGGCCTTCTGCGCGACGCGGAAGGCTTCCAGGTCGGTGATGTCGGCCGAGTCGAACTGGGTCACGTGCGGCACGTTGAGCCAACTGCGATGCAGGTTGGCAGCGCCGACCTGCATCAGGCGGGTCATCGCCACCTCTTCGATTTCACCGAACTTGCTGAAGTCCACCGCCGGGATCGGCGGAATGCCGGCGCCGCTGGTAGCGGCTGCAGCAGTCGCCTGCGGTGCGGCCTGGCCTTCTGCATCATCGCCTTGACGTAAGCCTGCACGTCTTCCTTGAGGATGCGACCTTTCGGGCCGGTGCCGGCGATATCCGCCAGCTCCACGCCGAAGTCGCGGGCCAGCTGACGCACGGCCGGGCCGGCATGCACCTTGGCGCCATCGCGCTTGGCGCATTGGCGACTTCGGCGGCAGCTGCCGACAGCGAGGCGATGGCGCGCACTTCGGCGGCCACTTCCGGGCGCCGCACCTTCCGGCACGCGGTGCACTTCCTGGCTGGCTTGCGCCGGGGCGGGTGCAGAAGCGGAGCCGGCGACCTTGAGCTTGAGGATCAGGTCGCCAGTACCGATTTCGTCATCCAGCTTGACCAGCACCTGTTCCACCACGCCGGCAGCCGGCGAGGGGATTTCCATGGAGGCCTTGTCGGACTCCAGGGTCAGCAGGCTCTGGTCGGCTTCGATGCTGTCGCCGGCCTTGACCATGATCTCGATGACCTTGCCCTTGGCGCTGGAGCCGATATCGGGCACGTGCACGTCCTGCACGCTGCTGCCGCTCGCTGCGGCGGCCGGTGCAGGGGCTGCGGCGGGTGCGGCAGCTTGCGCCGGCGCGGCCGCCGGAGCCGAGGCCGCCGGAGCAGCCCCTT
>JANSWA010000082.1:0-20625 GCA_028015225.1 Carex myosuroides | reverse complement strand
CAGGCTGACCTGAAGCGCGACCCGGTCGACCGGGTGATCGGCTTCAACAAGATGCCAGGTCTGGACGTCTACTACGCCGCTGACGGCTGTTTCGAAGATAAGGCGCAGACCCTGCGCAACCCGATCTATCGCCGCTGGGGCCGTTACAAGCACTTCGCCGAGTACGAGCGCGCGGTGTTCGCGCCGGAGTCGAAGACCGAGATCCTGATGATCTCCGAGGTGCAGCAGCCGCTGTTCGTCAAACACTACAAAACGCCGTTGCAGCGTTTTCACCTGCTGCCGCCGGGCATTGCCCAAGACCGCCGCGCGCCGGCCAATGCTGCCGAGATTCGCGCCGAGTTCCGGCGCGAGTTCAAGCTGAGTGATGATGACCTGCTGCTGGTGCAGATCGGCTCCGGCTTCAAGACCAAGGGGCTGGATCGCAGCCTCAAGGCGCTGGCATCCCTGCCGCGTGAGTTGCGCAAGCGTACCCGGCTGATCGCCATCGGCCAGGATGATCCCAAGCCCTTCCTGTTGCAGGTCAAGGCGCTGGGGCTGTCCGATCAGGTGCAGATACTCAAGGGGCGCAGCGACATTCCGCGTTTCCTGCTCGGTGCCGATCTGCTGATTCATCCGGCCTACAACGAGAACACCGGCACCGTGCTGTTGGAGGCCTTGGTGTCCGGCCTGCCGGTGCTGGTCACCGATGTCTGCGGCTATGCCCACTACATTGCTGACGCCGATTGCGGCCGTGTTGTGCCCAGCCCCTTCGAGCAGGAGCAACTCAACCGCATGCTCGCCGATATGCTCGCCGACCCCGAGCGCCGCGCATTCTGGGGGCGTAATGGCCTGGCCTACGCCGACAGCGCTGACCTGTACTCGATGCCGAAGAAGGCCGCCGACGTGATCCTCGCGGAGAAGCACGCGTGAAGCTGATCCTCGCCGAACCCTTCAAGAGTCTGTGGGCGAACCGTGATGCCTTCGAGGCAGTCGAGGCGCTGCAGGGCCAGGTCTACCGTGAGTTGGAGGGGCGCCGTACCCTACGCACCGAAGCCGATGGCCGTGGTTATTTCGTCAAGATCCACCGCGGCATCGGCTGGGGCGAGATCGCCAAGAACCTGCTGACGGCCAAGGCACCGGTGCTGGGCGCTGGCCAGGAGTGGCAGGCAATCCAGCGTCTGACCGAGGCCGGCGTGCCAACCATGACCGCCGTGGCCTACGGCGAGCGCGGCAGCAATCCGGCCAGCCAGCACTCGTTCATCATCACCGAGGAGCTGGCGCCGACCGTCGACCTGGAGCAGCTCAGCCTCAATTGGGCTCAGCAGCCGCCGAAGCCCGCGCTCAAGTGGGCGCTGATCGAGCGAGTGGCGCAGATGACCGGCGGCATGCACCGCGCCGGGGTCAACCACCGCGATTGCTACATCTGCCACTTCCTGCTGCACACCGACCGACCGATCCAACCTGGCGATCTGCGTCTGTCCGTGATCGACCTGCACCGTGCTCAAGTGCGTACGGCAGTGCCACGTCGCTGGCGTGACAAGGATTTGGCTGCTCTGTATTTCTCGGCGCTGGATATCGGTCTGACCCGCCGCGACAAGCTGCGTTTCCTGCGCACCTACTTCCAGCGGCCCCTGCGCCAGATTCTGCGTGAGGAGGCAAGCCTGCTTGCCTGGCTGGAGCGCAAGGCGGCGAAACTCTATGAGCGTAAGCAGCGTTATGGGGATGCGCTTTGATGGCTAGCTGGACTCTTGCCCCTGAATATCATGCACTCGCAGCGGACTTCGGGTCTCTGGAGGCTGTTTTCGCCATTGAAGGCGAGCGCCTGACCAAGGATCCACTTTCGGAAGTCATCCGCATCGAGCGCAAGGGTGTTCGCTATTACGTCAAGCGCTATTGGGGGGCTGGCAAGGGGTTGCGACGCTATGTCGGCAGGCCTCGGGTAAAGGCCGAATGGCAAAATCTCAGATATTTCGCCAAATGGGGAATCCCGACAGCCCCTATCGTCGCTCACGGCCTGGAACGTCGATATGGGGCGTTCGTACGAGGTGCGCTCATCACTCGCGAGCTTGAGGGTACGTTGGATCTGGCCGCGCTAGCCAACACGGGTGATGTCCGTTTGCATGATGCCGCCTGGGTCGACTGTGTGAGTCGTCAGTTAGCCCGTGCAACCCGACTGATGCATGATCATCGCTTCACCCACAATGACCTGAAGTGGCGCAATCTGCTGGTTAACGAAAAGGCAGAGCTGTTCTTCATCGACTGTCCCACCGGCAGCTTCTGGTGGGGCTCGCTGCTGCGCTATCGCATCGTCAAGGATCTGGCCTGCCTGGACAAGGTGGCCAAGCGGGTGCTGTCGCGCACGCAGCGCCTGCGTTTCTATTTGCAGTATCGTGGTCGGAGCCGTCTCAGTGATGGCGATAAGACACGTGTGCGGCAGGTACTGAAATTCTTCGAGGGACGTGAATGAGTGACTTCATCGCGGCGCAGGATAGAGCTCTGCTCGAGCGCCACGGTCTGTCCAGCTTCGATGCCCTTTGGGCGCTGAAGCTGGAGGCCGTGGACGAGCCCAACACCGAGCGCGGCGGCTGGAGCACGGTGTATCGCCTGGAACTGGGCGAGCGCGCTTTCTATCTCAAGCGACAAAGCAATCACCTGACCCGTAGCCTGCTGCGCCCGTTCGGTGAGCCCACCTTTGCCCGTGAGTTTCGCAATATCCGCCGCTATGCCGAGCGAGGGATTCCCGCGCTGCAGGCCGCGTTCTTCGGGCAGCGTACGCTGCCGGGTGAGCGCCGCGCTGTTCTGCTGACTCGTGCCCTGGACGGCTGGAATGACCTTGCCCACTGGCTGGATCGCTGGTCGAGCCTCGACTGGCCGAAGCGCAGTGCGATCCTGCGTGCGTGCGGAGAGCTGGCGCGACGTCTCCATCAGGCTGGACAGATGCATGGCTGTTTCTACCCCAAGCACATCTTCCTGCAGGAACAGGGCGCAGCGTTCGAGGCGCAATTGATCGATCTGGAGAAAACCCGGCCTTTGCTGTTTGGGCGCCGTGACCGAATCAAGGATCTCGAGCCACTGTTACGCCGCGCCAGGATCTGGAGTGAATCCGAGTTTCGCGAGCTGCTTGCCGCCTATCTTGGCGACACAGCGGATGTTGATCGATGGTGGCACATGCTCAGTGTACGCCAGCGTAACAAGGAGGCACGCTGATGCAGTTGAGTGAACTGAGTCAGGTTGGGCGTGCGCCTGAGCTGCCGTTGATGCTGGAGGTTGCCGGCGAGCCGCTGATACTGGAGCGCCTGCTGCGCGTGTTGCCTGGGCAGCGTTATGTCGCGGTTGCCCGTTGGCGCGAGCGGCTGGTGCTGGCCAAGCTGCTGGTGGGCAGCAAATCGCAACGGTACTTTCAGCGGGAGCTGGAGGGCGCCGAGCTGATGGCCGGGCAGGGGCTGGTCACCCCCGAGCTGCTGGCCCAGGGTTTTATCGAGGGGCAGGGTGGTTGGTTGCTGTTCGACTATCTCTCCGGGGCGCAGAGCCTCTGGGATGCCTGGCGCCAGGCAGCGCGCGAGCCGCTGCTAAGCGATGCGCAACAGGCGGTGCTGGCCGAGGCGCTGGGTGCGATCGGGCAAATGCATGCTCAGGGCTTGTGGCAGTCCGACCTGCATCTTGACAACCTGCTGCAGCATGAAGGCCGCCTGTATCTGATCGACGGCGGCGGCGTGCGCTACGAGACGCCAGGACAGCCGCTGTCCCGTGCGCGTGTGCTGGAGAACCTCGGGGTGTTCTTCGCTCAGTTACCGGCCGAGCTGGATCCCTTTCTCGAAGAGCTACTGATTCATTATCTGCTGGCCAATGGCGAGCATGCATTGCCACTGGAAATGCTGCAGGCCGAGATATCCAAGGTGCGCCGTTGGCGTCTACGTGACTACCTGAGGAAGGTCGCACGTGACTGTAGTCTGTTCGCCGCATGTATTGGCGCTTTTGGCCTCCGCGTGGTACGCCGCGAAGCTGAGCCAGCATTGCAGCCGCTGTTGACCGATCTCGATGCTCGGATCGATGCCGGACATATCTATAAGACCGGTGGCGCCGCTACCGTCGCGCGCGTAGAGCTCTACGGGCGGCCACTGGTGGTCAAGCGTTACAACGTGAAGAACCTGCTGCACTGGTTCAAGCGCTTCTGGCGGCCCAGTCGCGCTTGGCATAGCTGGCGTGAAGGCAACCGCCTGCAACTGCTGGGCATCACTACGCCAACGCCGCTGGCCGTGATCGAGCGGCGCTGGTGCTGGCTGCGAGGGCGTGCCTACCTGATTACCGACTATTGCGGCGGGCAGGATATAATCGCGCGTTTTGAGGCATACCTGCAGGCAACGCCCCCGGAAACCGAGCTGCTGGCGCTGGATCGATTGTTCGCAGCGATGCTGCGCGAACGCATCAGTCATGGTGATTTCAAGGGGCACAATCTGTTCTGGGATGACACGCAGGGCGCCTGGTCGCTGATCGATCTGGATGCCATGCGCCAGCATCGCAGTACGCGTAGTTTCGCCCGGGCCTATGCCCGCGACCGCGCCCGTTTTCTGCGCAACTGGCCGGCGGACTCCGCCTTGCATCAGTTGCTCGACCAACGTTTACCGCAGGTGCCCGGCACCTGCCCGAATTAGAGGCTCAAATCTGTGGCACTGACCATTCTCGGCCTGTCCGGCGCCCTCAGTCACGATCCGTCCGCCGCGCTGTATATCGACGGCAAGCTGATCGCGGCCGTGGAAGAGGAGCGTTTCGTGCGCGACAAGCACGCGAAGAACCGCATGCCCTACGAGTCGGCTAAGTTCTGCCTGGAACAAGCCGGGATCAAGCCCTCGGACGTCGACGTGGTGGCGATTCCCTTCGCGCCCATCAGTATCTTCGAGAAAGCCCGTTGGCAGTACGCCAAGCGTTACGCCTACGCGCCGGATCGTGCGCTCGATGCCATCCTGTTCGGTAACCGCCGTTACAAGCGCTACAAGAAGCGCATCGAGTGGTGCCTGGTGCAGCTCGGCTTCGACCTGAAGAAGGTCAAGATCGAGCCGGTCGAGCACCACCTGGCCCACGCCTCCAGTGCCTACCATTGCTCGGGCTTCAAGGAGAAGACCGCGATCCTCGGCATCGACGGCAAGGGCGAGTACGCCACCACCTTCTTCGGCTACGGCGAGAACGGCAAGATCCACAAGATCAAGGAGTTCTACGACCCGGATTCGCTCGGCGGCCTCTATGGTGCGATCACCGAGTACCTGGGCTTCGAGATGCTCGACGGCGAGTTCAAGGTCATGGGCATGGCGCCCTATGGCGACGCCGCCAAGTACGATTTCTCGCGCCTTGCCAAGTTCGAGAACGGCGAGCTGATCATCAACACCGAGTACGCCAACGTCATCGGTTTCCGTCGCTACAAGGAAAACGGCAAGGGCTACTACTTCTCGCCCAAGCTGATCGAGTGGCTCGGTCCGAAACGTGAAGGCGATATCGCCGACGACCCGTACATCCATTATGCGGCCAGCATGCAGGCGCTTTTCGAGAAGCTGGCGCTGCAGATGATGGAGTACTACCTCGGCGACATCCTCAAGGAAACCGGCAAGATCGCTTTCGCTGGCGGCTGTGCGCTGAACGTCAAGCTGAACCAGAAGATCATCGCGCGCGATGACGTCAAGGAACTGTTCGTGCAGCCGGCTTCTGGCGACGCGGGCACGGCTGTCGGCGCCGCGGCCTACGTCTCGCACAAGCGTGGCGTGCCGGTGGAGAAGATGGAGCACGTCTACCTCGGCCCCTCGTACAGCAACGAGGATGTCATCGCTGCCTGCGCCAAGCACCCGAACCAGCCGGTGTTCAAACGCATCGACAACACGGCTGAGCGCATCGCAAAAATCATGGTCGACGGCAACCCGGTAGCCTGGTTCCAGGGTCGCATGGAGTTCGGGCCGCGCGCCTTGGGTGGCCGCTCGATCATCGGTTGCCCGAGTATTCCGGGCGTGGCCGACCGCATCAACGAGCAGATCAAGTTCCGCGAGCGCTGGAGACCCTTCTGCCCATCGATGCTCGATACCGTGGCGCCGAAGATGCTCAAGGTCGATCACCCGAGCCCGTTCATGACCTTCACCTTCGAGGTGAACGAGGAGTGGAAGGAGCGCGTCAGCGAAGTGGTGCACGAGGACGGCACCTCGCGTGCCCAGGTGTTGGAGCGCCGCTTCAATCCGCGCTGGTACGACTTGATGCTTGAGCTGGAGAAATTGACCGGCAACGGTGTGTCGCTGAACACCTCGCTCAACCGCCGTGGCGAGCCGATGATCTGCTCGCCGACCGACGCGCTGAACATGTTCTACGGTTCGGACCTGCAGTATCTCATCATGGAAGACGTACTCGTGGTCAAGGACGGCAAGGACTGGTATGAGCAGAACTGAGCGCGCGCCTAGTGTCCGCAGCGCTGAGCAAGCTGCTGCGCGTCGTGTTGCCTATTTTTCCAAGATGTTCCAGGCTGTGCCGCACCTAGCCCAAGTGGCGGCACAGTTGCCAGGTGTTTTCGTATCGAACCGAAGTACAACTTTGAAGGCTGCTGATTCGCTTTATCCCGATCTAGATGTTGCGCGGTATTCTCGCATGCTGGGGCGCCTGTTCCGTGGTAATAGGATCTTGGATCAAGCAGAGGTTATTGTTACAGGGTCGCCGTATCGTAGTTTTCTGGCACCCTATACGGCCAAGAAATGTACGGTTTTTCACGGGACCTATATGATGCTGAGTAAGAGTGCGCTGCTCAGTAATGCGCATTTTGATCTTTTGTGTGTCATTGGCCCACGTATGCGTCAGATGATTGAGCGTTTTGCCCCTGACCTCTCGGTGAATGCGATTTCCACAGGTTTTCTGCCATTTTGCGAGTTTCCCGAACAGTCAGCTCAGCAACGTTATGATGGATTGCGGCTATTAGGACTGAACCCTGAGCAGAAGACTGTGGTGTATACCCCGAGCCGGCGCGGTATCGGCTCATGGGATCTGCTGGCTGAGCAACTGGTGCGTACGGCTTCTACCAATCTCAATTTGGTGCTTCGGCCTCACCCAAGTCAGGCGCTTACATCGCGTGCAAGGGATCGCGCTAGTTTTAGGCGCGTTCAGGCTCTTGCCGCACAACGACCAAATACGCTTCTGGACTTGACCAGTCAGCCATTGTCGCTATTGCAGTCTGTCGCCGACCTGTTGGTGTCGGACGCCAATTCTCCGTCAGAAGAATCACTATTCTACGATGTTCCGCAATTATTCATAGAAACACCGCAGTTCTCACAGGACGTACTGCGGACCATGGCTGATCAGGAGGGAATGCACCCCGATGATAGCGCCCGTCTACTCACGCTCTACGATTGTGGTCGGCGTATTCATACCGATAGTACGTTGGATTTTTCCGACCTGCTGGAGCAAACAATGGACGATAGCGGGCGTTACAGGCGCCAGCGCCAAGATTATTTTTCCTGGGTATTCGGTGCGCGTGATCGCATGGCCGGTTTGCGCGTTGCCCAGGCCATTAGAACTCATTTGCTTAAGTAGGTCCCGATATAATGTTCAATGACAAATCTATTCTGATCACCGGCGGTACCGGTTCCTTCGGCAAAAAGTACGTCAAGTCTATTCTTGATCGCTATCAGCCAAAGAAATTGATTATCTATTCCCGTGACGAGCTCAAACAATACGAGATGCAGCAGAGCTTTAATGCTCCGTGCATGCGTTACTTTATTGGCGACGTACGTGACAAGGAGCGCTTGGTACAGGCCATGCGCGGTGTTGATTTCGTGATCCATGCGGCAGCCCTCAAGCAGGTGCCAGCAGCTGAATACAATCCCATGGAGTGCATTAAAACCAATGTCCATGGTGCCGAGAATGTTATCCATGCTGCTCTAGAGAATGATGTTGAGCGGGTAATCGCGCTTTCCACAGACAAGGCTGCTAATCCGATCAACCTCTACGGTGCAACCAAGCTGGCCTCAGACAAATTATTTGTGGCCGCTAACAATATGGCAGGTGGTCATCGGACCCAATTCGCCGTGGTGCGCTATGGCAATGTGGTCGGCTCAAGGGGGTCCGTAGTGCCATTCTTTGAGAAGTTGATCTCCGATGGTTGCACCTACCTTCCGGTCACTGACCCGCGTATGACTCGTTTCTGGATCACTCTGCAGCAGGGGGTGGACTTCGTTTTAAAGAATTTCGAACGTATGTACGGTGGAGAGATCTTTGTGCCGAAGATTCCTTCGGTGCGTATCACTGACCTAGCCAGCGCCATGGCGCCACATCTGGAACAGCGGATAATTGGAATCCGTCCTGGCGAGAAATTGCATGAGATTATGTGTCCGGCTGATGATTCGCACTTGACTCTGGAGTTTGCCGACCACTACGTCCTGCGGCCTACCATTACGTTCACCAGTCGTAGCAATAACTTCACCGTGAATAAATTGGATGAGGTCGGTACCCCAGTCGTGCAGGGCTTCGAGTATAACTCGGGCACCAATCCTCGCTTCCTGAGCGTGTCCGAGGTGGTGGACTTCAACAAATTGGCTGAGGCCTGAGTAATGATCCCCTATGGCCGCCAAGACGTTACCCAGGCTGACATCGATTCCGTTGTCGAGGTGCTGCGCTCCGACTTCCTTACTCAGGGTCCACAGGTACCACGTTTCGAGCAGGCAGTGGCGCAACATGTAGGGGCTGGCCATGCACTGGCGGTGAATAGCGCAACCTCTGCGCTGCATATGGCATGCCTTGCTTTGGGGCTGGGGCCGGGTGACTGGCTCTGGACTTCACCGATTACCTTTGTCGCCTCGGCCAACTGCGCGCTTTATTGCGGTGCAGAAGTCGATTTCGTGGATATCGACCCGCGCACCTACAATCTTTGCCCGCAGGCGCTGGAGCGCAAGCTGGAGGAGGCCGAGCGCAACGGACGGCTGCCCAAGGTCGTGGTGCCCGTGCACTTGTGTGGCCAGCCGTGTGACATGCAGGCCATTCATGGTCTGGCCAAGCGTTATGGTTTTCGCATCATCGAAGATGCTTCTCACGCTATCGGCGGGCGCTATCAGGGTGAGTTCATCGGCAATTGCGGTTATAGCGACATCACCGTCTTTAGCTTCCATCCGGTCAAGATCATTACCACCGCAGAAGGTGGCATGGCGCTGACCAACGATATCGCGTTGGCAGACAAGATGGCTCTGCTGCGTAGCCATGGTATTACTCGCGATCCCTTACTGATGACCCATGAGGCGGATGGTCCCTGGTATTACCAGCAGATCGATCTGGGCTTCAACTACCGGATGACGGAGTTGCAGGCGGCATTGGGTGTGAGCCAGATGCAGCGTCTGGATCAGTTCGTCGCACAGCGGCATGAACTGGCTCGGCGATACGATGAATTGCTCGCCGATTTACCGGTAGTCACTCCATGGCAGCATCCGGACAGTTACTCGGGGCTGCACTTGTATGTCATCCGCTTGAAGCTCGACGATATACGCCGGACTCACCGACAGGTATTTGAATCCCTGAGGGCGCAAGGTATCGGTGTCAACCTGCACTACATTCCGGTGCACTCCCAGCCTTATTACCAGCGTATGGGTTTCCAGTCTGGTGACTTCCCGCAGGCAGAGCACTATTACGCAGAAGCGATCAGTTTGCCGATGTACTACGGTCTGAGCGAAACGATGCAGGATACTGTGGTGCAGGCACTGCGAGAGGCCTGTATCGGTGGCTGAAATCGAGACAGCGCGTCTTTTCTTGAGGTGCCTGGATGCAGCGGACGCGACACAAACCTATGCCGACTGGTTGAATGATCCCGAGGTCAATCGTTATCTGGAAACTCGGCATGTCCCACAGACCCCTGAGTCGTGTATGGCATTCATCAGACAGTGCAATGAAGACCCCGGCAGTAAGCTGTTCGGTGTCTTCCTCAAGGAAACTGGTCAGCATATCGGCAATGCCAAGATCGGTTTTCTTAACGCACGTTATCAGCATGCTCAATTGAGCCTTTTCATTGGCGAGAAAGGCTACTGGGGCCAAGGTTTTTCCAGCGAGCTGGTGCGTGCGCTGACTGCTTATGGTTTTGAGAAAATGGGGCTTCACCGCCTTGAGGCTGGCTGTTACGAGGACAATCTCGCGTCGCTACGCGTATTTCTCAAGGCTGGCTATGTCGTTGAAGGTTTCATGCGTGACCATGTGACGCTGGATGGTAAGCGTCAGGGCTGTTTCTGGTTGGGAGCGCTGGCCCATGAGTACCGTTGAGCGTATGAGTCGGCTGGCGTTGGGTACCGTCCAGTTCGGTTTGTCTTATGGTGTGGCCAACCAGTCTGGGAAGGTTTCGCCTGAGGAGGTCGGCCTGATTCTTGACGCTGCTCGTAACGCCGGTGTGCGGACTCTGGATACGGCGACTGCCTATGGTGAAAGCGAGAAAGTGCTTGGTCAGCAGAATCTGCAAGGGTTTGCCGTCATCACCAAAGTGCCGGAAGTGCCTACTGATTGTGTCGATGTATCCGGCTGGGTCGAAGCACAATTGCACACTTCGTTAGTGAGGCTTGGGCTTTCGGCTGTCGACGGTTTGTTATTACACCGACCTGCGCAGCTGCTTGGGGATAACGGCGCGGCACTGTTTGCTGCTTTACAAGCATCGCGTGAGCAGGGCTTGGTGCGCCGTATTGGTGTTTCTGTTTATAGCCCCGAAGAGCTGGATACTCTGTGCCAGCGCTATCATTTTGATTTGGTCCAAGCGCCGTTCAATGTCCTCGACAAGCGCCTGGAACAATCAGGCTGGCTTAATCGCCTGCAGCGCGAAGGCACGGATCTGCATGTGCGTTCGGTGTTCATGCAAGGGCTGTTGCTGATGCCTTCCGAGGAGCGCCCTGCCAAGTTCGCGCGCTGGCAGCCATTGTGGGCACTATGGCAGCGCTGGTTAGCCGAAAGTGGTCAGTCGCCATTGCAGGCGTGTTTGCGTCATGCCCTCGCAGTACCGCAGATCGAGCGGGTGGTAGTAGGAGTGGACTCCCTGGCGCAATGGCAGGCTATTCTCCAATCTGCGGCTGGCCCCTGTCCCGAGGTCCCTTCGGAACTGCAATGCGCCGACATCGAACTGTTGAATCCTTCTCTGTGGAATCATCTATGAAAACTGTTGCCATCGTGCAGGCGCGCATGGGCTCTACACGTCTGCCCGACAAGGTCATGAAATCGGTCGTTGGCGTACCGATGATCGAGCTTTTGCTGGCGCGGTTGGCGCGCTCTGAGGAAATCGATCAGATCGTGGTTGCTACGTCGGTCGATCCACGCAACCTGCCGCTTGCCGAACACGTACGCAGCCTGGGCTTTGTTTGTGAACAGGGTAGCGAACAGGATGTCCTGCAGCGGTATCTGCAAGCCGCGCGTGCCAATGCGGCAGACGTTGTCGTACGCATTACTGGTGATTGTCCGTTGGTTGATCCCGGCTTGGTTGACGAGATGATTCGAGGTTTCCGTGCGGCAGGTGTCGACTATTTCAGCAACGTCCAGCCACCAACCTATCCGGATGGACTGGATGTAGAGGTCTTTACCCTTGATGCACTTGCGCGTGCTGCCGCTGAGACTTCCTCGGCCTTTGATCATGAACATGTCACGCCTTACCTGCGCGAGTCGGATAACTTTCGCACGGCCTCGGCCTCTCATGACGAAGATCTTTCCGGCTGGCGCTGGACTGTAGACGAGCCGGCAGATCTTGAGGTGGTAAGGCGCGTTTTCGAGCATTTTGCTCCCAATTTTCATTTCAACTGGCATCAGATCGTGCAACTGCAACGCAGTCAGCCCGCGCTTTTCGCCGCCAACCAAAACCTCATGCGCAACGAAGGAGCCGTCATGGGCACCGGGCAAAAACTCTGGAAACGAGCAAAGCAAGTCATACCGGGCGGCAACATGCTGCTGTCCAAGCGGGCCGAAATGTTTCTTCCGGAGCAGTGGCCGGCCTATTTCAGCAAGGCCAAGGGCTGCAAGGTATGGGATCTGGACGGTAATGAGTTTACTGACATGTGCATCATGGGGGTGGGTACCAACTCCCTGGGCTATGGCCACTCCGAAGTCGATGATGCGGTTCGCGACACCATCGACGCCGGCAACATGTCGACGTTGAATTGCCCGGAGGAAGTCTGGCTTGCAGAGAAACTCCTCGAACTCCATCCCTGGGCTGACATGGCTCGCTTCGCACGTTCCGGTGGTGAGGCCAATGCCATCGCGATTCGTATTGCCCGGGCGGCCAGTGGCAAGGACAAGGTGGCAGTTTGCGGTTACCACGGCTGGCATGACTGGTATCTGTCGGCCAACCTGGGTGATGACGAGAATCTGGCTGGCCATCTGCTGCCAGGGCTCGAACCTAAGGGGGTGCCGAGCAATCTGCGAGGTACCGTGTTCCCGTTCAACTACAACAACTATGCCGAGCTGGAATATCTGGTCAACCGCCACGATATCGGTGTGATCAAGATGGAAGTGGTGCGCAACATGGGGCCGGAAGACGACTTCCTGCACAAGGTGCGCAAGCTCGCGACCGATCGGGGCATCGTACTGATTTTCGACGAATGCACCTCGGGTTTCCGTCAGACATTCGGTGGTCTACACAAGATGTATGGTGTCGAGCCGGATCTCGCCATGTTCGGCAAGGCGCTGGGCAATGGCTACGCGATCACTGCGACCATCGGCCGTCGTGAGGTAATGGAAGCTGCGCAATCCACATTCATCAGCAGCACATTCTGGACCGAGCGTGTCGGGCCAACAGCTGCTCTGAAGACGCTGGAAGTGATGGAGCGTCTGCGTTCCTGGGAGCAGATCACCCAGACCGGCCTGGATATCCGTGCGGGCTGGCAGAAACTGGCCGATAAATATGAGCTTGGCATCTCCCATTGGGGTCTGCCGGCGCTGACCGGGTTCTCGTTCAGCAGCCAGCAGGCTTTGCAGTACAAGACCCTGATCAGCCAGGAAATGCTGGCTAAAGGGTATCTGGCCAGCAATGCCGTTTATGTTTGCACCGAGCACACCAAGGCGGTCGTTGACGGCTATTTCGCCGAATTGGAGCCAATCTTCGCTCTGATCAAGGAGTGTGAGGAGGGCCGTCCGGTCGAACCGCTGCTCAAGGGGCCGGTTTGCCACGCTGGATTCAAACGACTCAATTGATGGGGCTGAAGGTCTGTTTTAGGGCCGATGCTTCACTGCAGATCGGCACCGGCCACGTCATGCGCTGCCTAACGTTGGCTGATGCGTTGCGAGAGTTAGGGGCCGAGTGCCGTTTCATATGTCGTGAGCATCCGGGCAATCTAATAGAAGTGATCCGCAGCAAGGGATATGTTGTCCACGGTTTGCCTAGCTTGGCGACCCGAGATGTGGGGGCGTCCTCTCCGGCACACGCCGCATGGTTGGGCAGTTCGCAACTCGATGACGCAGCTGCGTCTGTGGCTTGTCTGATTGACTGGTCGGTCGATTGGCTGGTCGTCGATCACTATGCGCTCGACGCTCGTTGGGAAGAGCTATTGCAGACCCGTTGTCGACAACTGATGGTCATCGATGATCTGGCTGATCGGATGCATCTTTGCGATCTGCTTCTGGATCAGACCTTGGGTCGGATCACGGCTGATTACTCAACCTTGGTTCCCGCCCACTGCGAACTACTGTGTGGCTCACGTTTTGCCATGCTGCGTCCGGAATTTGCCGGTTTGCGCGATTACAGCCTGCAACGCCGTGCTCATGCGCCGTTACAGCATCTGTTGATCAGCATGGGTGGTGTCGACAAGGACAATGCCACAGGGCGGGTTCTTGATGCCTTGCGGCGTAGTTCGTTGCCGGCCGATTGTCGCATTACCGTAGTGATGGGCGGCACGGCGCCTTGGCTGGAGGCCGTCAGGCAACAGGCGGAAAGCATGCTCTGGCCAACGTCAGTACGAGTCGGAGTCAGCGACATGGGGCGCTTGATGGCCGATAGCGATCTGGCAATTGGTGCAGCAGGGGCGACTTCTTGGGAGCGCTGTTGCCTGGGGCTCCCAACGATCATGCTGATCCTGGCCAGTAACCAGAACCTTGTGGCTCAGGGCCTTGAGCTGGCAGGCGCCGTGCGTGTTCTGCACAGTGCCGACCAGGTGGACAAGGAGCTTCCGCGCTATTTGCAAGAGCTCATGAGCTGTCCGGCACACGTGTCTGGCATGAGCAGGAACGCTGCTGCTGTGGTTGATGGCAGTGGTCTGGCGATGGTCATTCAACATCTGGGGCGATGAGATGGATACAGATTTTGCTAATGTCCGACCGATGATTGCGGCGGACCTTGCAAGCGTACTGGCCTGGCGAAATCACCCCGATGTGCGTCGTTACATGTATACCCAGCATGAAATCGCCGAAGATGAACATCGGCGCTGGTTCGAGCGGGCAGCGCGGGATCCTGATCGTCATTTGCTGGTGTTTGAGGCGGCTGCTGTGGCGCAAGGGTTCGTCAACTTTCATCGGGTCGCCGCAGGTGGTGTTGCCAACTGGGGTTTTTACCTGGCACCTGATGCACCTAGAGGAACCGGGCAGTCGTTGGGGCGGACAGCATTGAATTACGCTTTTTCCGAGATAGGGCTGCACAAGGTCTGTGGCCAAGCGCTGGCGTACAATGAGCGCTCGATTCGCTTTCACCACAAGTTGGGCTTCAGCCAGGAAGGCGTCCTGCGTGACCAACATTTCGATGGCCAGTGCTACCACAATGTAGTGTGCTTTGGCTTGATCGCTGCCGAATGGCACGCGAAATCCTGAGAGACTCCAATATGTCGAATATTCCCAGTATCAGTATCGCCGGACGGCGTATTGCCGCCGATGCGCCTCCTTACATTATTGCCGAGCTCTCCGCCAACCATAACGGACGTCTGGACACAGCGTTGGCAATCATCGAAGAGGCCAAGAAAGCAGGCGCCGATGCGATCAAGTTGCAAACCTATACGGCGGATACCATCACGCTTGATTGCGATGATGAGGCGTTTCAGATTCGTGGCGGGCTTTGGGATGGCAAAAGTCTCTATAAGCTCTATCAGGAGGCGCACATGCCTTGGGAGTGGCATAAGCCGCTCTTTGAGCATGCTCGCAAGCACAGAATTACTACTTTCAGCTCGCCGTTTGATAATACGGCTGTTGATCTGCTGGAAGATCTCAATGCCCCAGCATACAAGATCGCCTCATTCGAGGCTGTTGATCTGCCTCTGATTCGCTATGTTGCCAGCACTGGCAAGCCAATGATCATTTCTACTGGTATGGCCGATGCCGAGGAAATCCAGGAGGCAGTTGCTGCTGCCCGAGAAGGTGGCTGCAAGGAGCTGGCGATCCTGCATTGCGTTAGCGGTTATCCGGCGCCTGCTGAAGACTACAATCTGCGCACTCTCCCGGACATGATCCAACGTTTCGGTCTGGTTACGGGGTTGTCGGATCACACGCTGGACAACACCACGGCCATTGCTAGCGTGGTTATGGGGGCTTCGATCATCGAGAAGCACTTCACGCTGGATCGCAGTGGTGGTGGCCCAGATGACAGCTTTTCACTCGAGCCTGGCGAGTTGGCTGCGCTCTGTCGAGATAGCAAGACCGCATGGTCTGCAATGGGGCGGGTGGATTATGGGCGCAAGTCCAGCGAGCAGGGTAATGTCCAGTTTCGTCGATCACTTTATTTTGTCAAAGCACTACGCGCCGGAGAAACGATTACTCCGGATGCCGTACGCAGTGTAAGGCCTGGATATGGCGCTGCGCCCAAGTTTCTGGGGGAGGTGTTGGGTAAACGGGTTCGTCAGGATGTGACGGTTAATACACCTGTCCGGCTGGATTGTCTGGAATAACGTAAGAGCGCCTGGCCAGGTCGAGGGTGACCTAGGCAGGCGCTATTGAGTTTCCTGCCTCAATTCTTAGGCCGCAGTGTGGATTCCTTCCGGGTGATATAGGTCATGTCGCTCGGAATATCCTTGTTTACGAAGCTGGCTGCACCAATCGTCACGTTGTCGCCAATGGTGAGATGGGTGCCCATGATGCAGGTGTGGGCACCAATGCTGACATTGTCTCCGATATGGATGAATGGCGCGTCGGTTTCATGAGATAGGCCGATGGTGGTGCACTGCCTGATCGAGCAGTTCTTGCCGATTCTGGCGGCGCGACTCACCACTATCGCAATCGGATGGCCAAGACTGAGCCCGATACCGATTTCGGCTCCAGGCATGATCTCCACACCAAACTTTCTCGTCAGGGACTTGTTTATACGTTTGCCATATGACTTGAGTGTTCGGTTACTTTTTCCATATAAGTATTGAGACAATCTTAGCCAAAAAAGGCAGTTGCTAGAGTTGCTTCTGGTTACGCGGCGATAGAGTTTCATCCAGGAAAACTTGCTGCGGTCTCCTAGTATCTCGGCGTGCCAGAATTTTTTTAGCTCTTCAACGGTTTTAGGCATTCCATATCATCCGGATGTTTTGCTGAGGTGATCGGTCTTGCAGAACGCTGAAAAAATTCAGTCTGATACGGTCGCCAACTCACCCGTGTGTGGTTTGCTGGAGTAGCGGTGACCTACCGTTTTAGCCCTTTCCAGAAAGGTTCCCCATTCTGACCTTCGGGAAGGCTTCGAACAACTTGGTATCAATCCAGTCAGATGCCGAGCGGCGCCCAATGAGCTGACCCTGAGGCAGTAGCAGCCTTGGTATGAGCCCTTGCGCTGCGTGCCCTCGTCCAGTGAGCGGGGCACGGAGCCTGCCGCGCTGCGTCGATTCTTCAGTTTTCAGGCTGTCATCTTGATAGAATTATCCTTTGCTTTTGCCGTATGGCATGTAGTGCAGCGCTGCCGGGGCTAATGAGGTGGAACCAGGCACCAGCCGTCAGGGGTCAGCACTCTGTCTGGAACGGAGGCCGTCGTTGTTGAGCCTGCCTGTGAAGGGGGCAGCAGGTGTAATCGGATGAAGTGCCACTGTATGAATGAAGCAGCAATACCAAGGGACTCAAAGGCGTAGCGATGAGAGTTTTGCTTTTGGTCATGGATGAGCAGCGAATTATCCTTGACCACCTGTACGAAATGATACGAGTCAATATCTCGGCCTGTGACGTTGTGCGCTTGAGTAGGCGTCAGCAGTCGCGCTTGGCAGGTGTTCTAAAACAGGCGAATTATCAGGGCTACGATCGGGTTGTGATTTTTTTGCGCTTGAAGCGCCTGCAGACACAGGTTGATGTCTTGCGCTGTATCCCTGGTTTGGTGTTCTTGGAGCACGACGCGTGCCAGAACTATATGCCTTCCAGCAAGTACCACGGAGCTTATTCCGCTTTTTACAAGCTTCTCCCGTGGGCAAAGGTGCTTTGCTCGGGTTATCAACTAGCAAGTCGGTTGCGTCAGGAGGGGGTGGACGCAGTCTTCGTCTCCAAGGGGTATGACGAGCGCTTGGTCTGCGATATGAGCAAGCCCAGAGATATTGAGGCTGCGTTCATCGGGAGTGCTAAGGGACGTACTTATGTTCATCGGCGTGAATTCCTGAGGCAGGTTGGAAGTGCCTGCAATCTGCTCGTTACTCGTACGGAGTCAGGAGATGCATACATCGAGCTCTTGAATCGTGTTCGTATATTCGTCAGTGCGGATGTGGGAATGGGGGAGTATATGGTCAAGAACTTCGAGGCAATGGCTTGTGGTTGTGTACTGCTGGCTTGGAGCCAGGGGGCGGAAGAGGACTCTGCGTTGGGTTTCGAGGACGGCCGCAATGTCATGCTTTGCAGTTCAGCCAGAGAGGCGCTGGAGAAACTGGCCCTATTGAGATTCGACCCTGATTTGGCTGATCGAATTGCCCGTGAGGGGAAAGCGTTTGCCGAGAGCCGTTACACGTTCGCTCATATCGGACGCGACCTGGCACGCGCGATCGAAGCTCCCATGCGGCCGTGGCCTGGGCTGACGCCCTGGCAGAAACTGTGGGTACGTGTGCGTCACGGAATGAAGGTCTGATATGACGATCAAGCTCTACTGGTGCCGTGGCAAAGGGCGTAGCGATCCGGCGCAGCAGAATTTTGGCGATTACCTGTCGCCGCTGCTGGTGGAGATGGTCGCCACCAAGCCAGTAGTTTATGCGCCCATTCACAAGGCCGATATGATGGCCATCGGCTCGATCCTCCCACGTGAACGCAAGGCGCGGCGATTTTTCTTGCCGCGTCGCCTGCATATATGGGGGCCAGGCACGGATGCGCCGGGGAAGAGTTTTTCGTCGCGACATCACTATCACGCCTTGCGTGGTTTGAAGAGTTGCGAGCAGGTTGTCGGATTGCGTGGCTCGCTCGCCTTGGGGGATCCAGGATTGTTGGCCGAGCACTGGTGGTCGGGGCGCGCCAAACCCGATAAACGCTACCGAGTGGGGTTGATTCCGCATTACGTGGATCGCGACAACCCATACGTGCAGATGGCCGCGAAACTGCCTGGGGTTCATCTGATTGATGTGTTTTGGCCGGTGGAAGAGGTATTGCGTGCTATTCAGTCATGTGACTTCATCCTGTCATCGAGCATGCATGGTTTGATCGTGGCAGATGCCTTCTCCGTGCCCAATCGACGAGTTCGGTTATCGGCGGGGCTGATTTCGGATTTCAAGTTCGTGGATTACTATTCGGCCTTTTCCCTGGCGGAACCTGAGCCGCTACAGGCACAGGCCTTGGACGAGCTGGCTATGGTCGATCCCGCCGAACTGGTCGGCGAATACATCCGACCCGGTCTGACGGATTTGCAGGCGGGTCTTCTGCGAGCCTTCCCCCTTCTCTGAGGTTTGATGATGGCTTTACTTCGCAAGGCGTGCCTGCAGGGCGGCCCATGGCTGTTCGCTGGCCTATTCTGTGCGTTCTGCCTGGCGTTCTATATGCCGATGTCGTCCAAGGCTACCAACAACATCTTCTATGCCGGCATGGCCTTGCCTGCTCTGGTCTGGCTGCTTTGGCGGCCATCGGCGCTGCGAGCCTTGCGGCCTTTCGCCTGGCTGATCGTTCTTCTGGCGCTCATGGCGGCACTGAATGCCGGTGATTGGTCGCATCTCAAGACAGGCCTTTATCTGCTCCTGTTTTTCATCGGTTGTCTGCTGCTGGAGGGGGGGCGCTGGGGTGTGCGTGCCGCCTTTACGGTGTTTGCTCTGGCCTCTGTGAGTATCTTGTTATTTGCCTCGGCAGATTGGCTTTGGATATGGACGCAAAGTGGTCGCTGGATCCGCTATGGACGTTTCTTGGGCGCCACAATCAATCCGGTGTATTTCTCCACTTTGATCACCTCCGGGCTGGTGTTCCTCTGGCTGTTCTATGTGTCGGATTGGTTCGAGCGGCGTTCACGTTGGGCTTTGCTTGCCGGGCTGTTTCTGTTGTGCGCGACAGTGCTGTGGTGCACTAGCATTTTCCAGGCGCGCTCGACCCTCTTGGGGTTCGCGCTCTTCTTTGCCGGCTACCTGCTATACAAGCGCCTCATCCTGCTTGGGCTGCTACTGGGCGTCGCATTTGTTGTGTTGCTGTTTGGCCTGGGAGGCGACGAGCTGTTACTGCGTAGAGGCCTTAGCTACCGCCCCATGATTTGGCAGGACGCCTGGTTAAGGTTGGTCAACGAGTGTGGCTTGTGGTTGGGCTGTGGTGCTGATGACTACCTGTTCCTCGGCTCTTTCCATCACGCTCACAGCGGCTATATGTCCATGCTCTATCGCAACGGTCTGGTTGGTGCCGCAGTATTTTTGCTGTTCGCCGTACTGTGTTTCAGGATGAGCGCGGGATCGCGATGGATGCTGCTGGCGCTGCTTGGCTGGGGGAGTCTGCTGACCACCACTGCAGGTGTGCTGACTACGCCGAAGCCCCTGTGGATTTATTTCTGGCTGCCAACCTTCATGGCTGTCCTGGATGGACAGCGAGGCGCTGTGATGGCCTATCTCGAGGCGAGGCGTGGCTCGCCTCAGGCGTAGCTGCGGTAATACTCAATCAGTTCGTTCAATGGAAACTCCTGCAATTTATGCCGCTTCAGGTAGTGCTGCAGGTGCTGGAAGTTGCGTTGAACTTGCAACGGTTAAGCGCTCCTCGTTTGAACTGTAGGTCGAGGACATCAATCAGGCCGTACTGGTTGTCCGGTAACTGCAAGATGTTACCCAGGTGCAGGGAGCGGAAATAAATGCCGCGCTGATGCAGTTGCCAGATAAAACGTGCAAGCGCAGGCAGTAACGCACTGGCCTGCTGCGGTGCCTGATTGTACAGCTGCACGATCGAGTGCCCCGGCAGAGGGTGATACAGGCAGGCACATAGGCCCGCCCGGGGATCAAGCCAGAACACTTCATGTACTTCTGGGGACTGGATACCAAGCTGGCGCAAGCGCTCGGCGTTTTGCGCGAAGCGCTTGGCGGCGGGCTGCAAGCGTGCCAGTACAGGGTGACGGCGGGTGTAGAACACCTTGAGGAACAAACCGTCCGCCAATGCCACTACCTTGGGGCCTCGGGCGTCCTTTTCCAGTACCTTGCCACTGGCCAGCCAGTTTTCCAGTTCCTGCGCTGCTACAATCCGCATCTTGTTCCTCTAGCCAGTCGTATGGGGCTTGCCGAATGGCCAATTCTACCCAGCAATCCAGCATGAAGGTGTATCTGCGATTGTTGCGCTATGTGGTTCCCTATTGGGGGCTTTTCACCATCAGTCTTA
>JANSWA010000081.1:80000-82500 GCA_028015225.1 Carex myosuroides | reverse complement strand
TGCGTCGGAGCCTTGAAAAAAAATTGAAAAGGGGGTGGCCACCATGTACATGCCGAAGGGTGTACAAGCCCCCGTCGGTGCCTTTCGTCGGGGTATATGCCCCCGTCGGTGCTGTCCGTCGGTGCTGCTGGCGCTCTGCGTCGGTGCTGCTGGCGCCCAGCGTCGGTGTTCCCATGTACATGCCCAAGGGTGTACCTGCCCCCGTCGGTTCTGCTGGCGCCCAGCGTCGGTGCTTCCGTCGGTGCAGCTGGCGCCCAGCGTCGGTGCTTCCGTCGGTGCAGCTGGCGCCCAGCGTCGGTGCTTCCGTCGGTGCTGCTGGCGCCCAGCGTCGGTGCTGCGGGCGATTTGCAAAAATTTGAATTTTGAAAAAAAATTTGAACGTAAAATCGGTGGATCGGGGCAACTTGCGTTGAAAACGGGTGAAATCACGTAAAAAAGCGGCGGAACACCAATTTTTTGACATGGGGGATTTTCAGGGGGTGGTAACCCTGGGCATGGCTAGAGCCAAAAAATGCATATTCCCTATTAGGGGGGCAAGATTTTCAAAAGGGGTGCCCCCTCATGTACACGCCGGTGGTGTACATGCCCCCGTCGGTGCTGTCCGTCGGTGCTGCTGGCGCTCTGCGTCGGTGCTGCTGGCGTCCAGCGTCGGTGTTCCCATGTACATGCCCAAGGGTGTACATGCCCCGTCGGTGTTCCCATGTACATGCCCAAGGGTGTACATGCCCCGTCGGTGCCTTACGTCGGTGCCCCGTCGGTGCCTTACGTCGGTGCACCGTCGGTGCACCGTCGGTGCCCCGTCGGTGCCCCGTCGGTGCCCCGTCGGTGCGGCGGGCGCTTTGCGTCGGAGCCTTGAAAAAAAATTGAAAAGGGGGTGGCCACCATGTACATGCCCAAGGGTGTACAAGCCCCCGTCGGTGCCTTTCGTCGGGGTATATGCCCCCGTCGGTGCTGTCCGTCGGTGCTGCTGGCGCTCTGCGTCGGTGCTGCTGGCGCCCAGCGTCGGTGTTCCCATGTACATGCCCAAGGGTGTACATGCCCCCGTCGGTTCTGCTGGCGCCCAGCGTCGGTGCTTCCGTCGGTGCAGCTGGCGCCCAGCGTCGGTGCTTCCGTCGGTGCAGCTGGCGCCCAGCGTCGGTGCTTCCGTCGGTGCTGCTGGCGCCCAGCGTCGGTGCTGCGGGCGATTTGCAAAAATTTGAATTTTGAAAAAAATTTGAACGTAAAATCGGTGGATCGGGGCAACTTGCGTTGAAAACGGGTGAAATCACGTAAAAAAGCGGCGGAACACCAATTTTTTGACATGGGGGATTTTCAGGGGGTGGTAACCCTGGGCATGGCTAGAGCCAAAAAATGCATATTCCCTATTAGGGGGGCAAGATTTTCAAAAGGGGTGCCCCCTCATGTACACGCCGGTGGTGTACATGCCCCCGTCGGTGCTGTCCGTCGGTGCTGCTGGCGCTCTGCGTCGGTGCTGCTGGCGCCCAGCGTCGGTGTTCCCATGTACATGCCCAAGGGTGTACATGCCCCGTCGGTGCCGCTGGCGCTCAGCGTCGGTGCTGCGTCGGTGCGCTGGCGCTCAGCGTCGGGGCGCTGGCGCTCAGCGTCGGTGCCTTCCGTCGGTTGCCCCCCATGTACATGCCCCCGTCGGTGTTGCTGGCCCTCAGCGTCGGTGCTGCCATGTACATGCCCAAGCGGTGTGCGTCGGTGCCTTCCGTCGGTGTACATGCCCCCGTCGGTGCCTTCCGTCGGTGCTGCTGGCGCTCAGCGTCGGTGCTGCTGGCCCTCAGCGTCAGCGCATCCACGTAAAATGGGGGGGAACCTGGGGGATTTCCAGGGGGTGGTAACCCTGGGCGTGGCTGGAGGGTAAAAATGCATATTCCCTATTAGGGGTAGGAGAATTTTGGAAGGGGCGCCCCCCTCATGTACACGCCGGTGGTGTACATGGCCCGAATGTACATGCCAAGCGGTGTACATGGCCCGAAAAGCGGGGGCAAAGCACGGACCAAGCGGGGGAAAAACACAGACCAAGGCGGCTTAAAAACGACCCGAACAGACCCGAAATACGGACCAAGGCGGCTTAAAAATGACCCGAACAGACCCGAAACACGGACCAAGGCGGCTGAAAAACACGGATTGAGCGGGGGAAAAACATGGAACAAGCGGTGGGAAAAACACGGACCAAGCGGGGGAAAAACACGGACCAAGGCGGCCTAAAAATGACCCGAACAGACCCGAAACACGGACCGAGCGGCTGAAAAATGACCCGAACAGACCCGAAACACGGACCGAGCGGCTGAAAAATGACCCGAACAGACCCGAAACACGGACCAAGGCGGCTTAAAAA
This sequence comes from Carex myosuroides, assembly GCA_028015225.1. Taxonomy (NCBI): domain Eukaryota; kingdom Viridiplantae; phylum Streptophyta; class Magnoliopsida; order Poales; family Cyperaceae; genus Carex; species Carex myosuroides. The sequence goes on along the minus strand of JANSWA010000081.1, from coordinate 80,156 downwards.
TGACCCGAACAGACCCGAAACACGAAAAACACGGACCGAGCGGCTGAAAAATGACCAAGGCGGCTTAAAAATGACCCGAACAGACCCGAAACACGGACTGAGCGGCTGAAAAATGACCAAGGCGGCTTAAAAATGACCCGAACAGACCCGAAACAC
>JANSWA010000081.1:57500-62500 GCA_028015225.1 Carex myosuroides | reverse complement strand
GGTGTTCCCATGTACATGCCCAAGGGTGTACATCCCGTCGGTGCTGCTGGCGCCCAGCGTCGGTGCTGCTGGTGCTTTGAAAAAAATTTGGAGTTGCACAGAGAAAACGGGGAAAAAATCAGTGAAGCGGGCGCTGTGCGTCGGTGTTCCCATGTACATGCCCAAGGGTGTACATGCCCCCGTCGGTGCTTCCGTCGGTGCTGCAGGCGCCCAGCGTCGGTGCTGCTGGCGCCCAGCGTCGGTGCTTCTGGCGCCCAGCGTCGGTGCTGCTGGTGCTCTGAAAAAAAGTTTGAAATTTGAAAAAAATTTGGAGTTACACAAAAACAAACGGGGAAAAAATCAGTGAAGCGGGCGCTGTGCGTCGGGGCTCTGCGTCGGTGTTCCCATGTACATGCCCAAGGGTGTACATGCCCCCGTCGGTGCTTCCGTCGGTGCAGCTGGCGCCCAGCGTCGGTGCTTCCGTCGGTGCTGCTGGCGCCCCGCGTCGGTGCTTCCGTCGGTGCTGCTGGCGCCCAGCGTCGGTGCTTCCGTCGGTGCTGCGGGCGATTTGACAAAAAATTTGAAATTTGAAAAAATGTGAAATTTGAAAAAATTTGAAACTTGAAAAAAATTCAAATTTGAAAAAAAATTCAAATTTGAAAAAAAATTGAAATTTGAAAAAATTTTGAAGTTAAAATCGGTGGATCCGGGCAACTTGCGGTGAAAACGGGTGAAATCACATAAAAAAGCGGTGGAACACCAATTTTATGACATGGGGGATTTTCAGGGGGTGGTAACCCTGGGCATGGCTAGAGCCAAAAAATGCATATTCCCTACTAGGGGGGCAAGATTTTCAAAAGGGGTGCCCCCTCGTGTACACGCCGGTGGTGTACATGCCCCCGTCGGTGCTGTCCGTCGGTGCTGCTGGCGCTCTGCGTCGGTGCTGCTGGCGCCCAGCGTCGGTGTTCGCATGTACATCCCCAAGGGTGTACATGCCCCCGTCGGTGCTTCTGTCGGTGACGCTGGCGCCCAGCGTCGGTGCTGCGGGCGCCCAGCGTCGGTGCTGCGGGCGCCCAGCGTCGGTGCTGCGGGCGCCCAGCGTCGGTGCTGCGGGCGCCCAGCGTCGGTGCTGCGGGTGATTCGAAAAAAATTTGAAATTCGAAAAAAATTTGAAATTTGAAAAAAATTTGAAATTTGAAAAAAATTTGAAATTTGAAAAAAAATTTGAATTTTGAAAAAAATTTGAAATTTGAAAAAAATTTGAATTTTGAAAAAAATTTGAATTTTGAAAAAAATTTGAAATTTGAAAAAAATTTGAATTTTGAAAAAAATTTGAACGTAAAATCGGTGGATCGGGGCAACTTGCGTTGAAAACGGGTGAAATCACGTAAAAAAGCGGCGGAACACCAATTTTTTGACATGGGGGATTTTCAGGGGGTGGTAACCCTGGGCATGGCTAGAGCCAAAAAATGCATATTCCCTATTAGGGGGGCAAGATTTTCAAAAGGGGTGCCCCCTCATGTACACGCCGGTGGTGTACATGCCCCCGTCGGTGCTGTCCGTCGGTGCTGCTGGCGCTCTGCGTCGGTGCTGCTGGCGCCCAGCGTCGGTGTTCCCATGTACATGCCCAAGGGTGTACATGCCCCGTCGGTGTTCCCATGTACATGCCCAAGGGTGTACATGCCCCGTCGGTGCCTTACGTCGGTGCCCCGTCGGTGCCTTACGTCGGTGCCCCGTCGGTGCCCCGTCGGTGCCCCGTCGGTGCGGCGGGCGCTTTGCGTCGGAGCCTTGAAAAAAAATTGAAAAGGGGGTGGCCACCATGTACATGCCCAAGGGTGTACAAGCCCCCGTCGGTGCCTTTCGTCGGGGTATATGCCCCCGTCGGTGCTGTCCGTCGGTGCTGCTGGCGCTCTGCGTCGGTGCTGCTGGCGCCCAGCGTCGGTGTTCCCATGTACATGCCCAAGGGTGTACCTGCCCCCGTCGGTTCTGCTGGCGCCCAGCGTCGGTGCTTCCGTCGGTGCAGCTGGCGCCCAGCGTCGGTGCTTCCGTCGGTGCAGCTGGCGCCCAGCGTCGGTGCTTCCGTCGGTGCTGCTGGCGCCCAGCGTCGGTGCTGCGGGCGATTTGCAAAAATTTGAATTTTGAAAAAAAATTTGAACGTAAAATCGGTGGATCGGGGCAACTTGCGTTGAAAACGGGTGAAATCACGTAAAAAAGCGGCGGAACACCAATTTTTTGACATGGGGGATTTTCAGGGGGTGGTAACCCTGGGCATGGCTAGAGCCAAAAAATGCATATTCCCTATTAGGGGGGCAAGATTTTCAAAAGGGGTGCCCCCTCATGTACACGCCGGTGGTGTACATGCCCCCGTCGGTGCTGTCCGTCGGTGCTGCTGGCGCTCTGCGTCGGTGCTGCTGGCGTCCAGCGTCGGTGTTCCCATGTACATGCCCAAGGGTGTACATGCCCCGTCGGTGTTCCCATGTACATGCCCAAGGGTGTACATGCCCCGTCGGTGCCTTACGTCGGTGCCCCGTCGGTGCCTTACGTCGGTGCACCGTCGGTGCCCCGTCGGTGCCCCGTCGGTGCCCCGTCGGTGCGGCGGGCGCTTTGCGTCGGAGCCTTGAAAAAAAATTGAAAAGGGGGTGGCCACCATGTACATGCCCAAGGGTGTACAAGCCCCCGTCGGTGCCTTTCGTCGGGGTATATGCCCCCGTCGGTGCTGTCCGTCGGTGCTGCTGGCGCTCTGCGTCGGTGCTGCTGGCGCCCAGCGTCGGTGTTCCCATGTACATGCCCAAGGGTGTACATGCCCCCGTCGGTTCTGCTGGCGCCCAGCGTCGGTGCTTCCGTCGGTGCAGCTGGCGCCCAGCGTCGGTGCTTCCGTCGGTGCAGCTGGCGCCCAGCGTCGGTGCTTCCGTCGGTGCTGCTGGCGCCCAGCGTCGGTGCTGCGGGCGATTTGCAAAAATTTGAATTTTGAAAAAAATTTGAACGTAAAATCGGTGGATCGGGGCAACTTGCGTTGAAAACGGGTGAAATCACGTAAAAAAGCGGCGGAACACCAATTTTTTGACATGGGGGATTTTCAGGGGGTGGTAACCCTGGGCATGGCTAGAGCCAAAAAATGCATATTCCCTATTAGGGGGGCAAGATTTTCAAAAGGGGTGCCCCCTCATGTACACGCCGGTGGTGTACATGCCCCCGTCGGTGCTGTCCGTCGGTGCTGCTGGCGCTCTGCGTCGGTGCTGCTGGCGCCCAGCGTCGGTGTTCCCATGTACATGCCCAAGGGTGTACATGCCCCGTCGGTGCCGCTGGCGCTCAGCGTCGGTGCTGCGTCGGTGCGCTGGCGCTCAGCGTCGGGGCGCTGGCGCTCAGCGTCGGTGCCTTCCGTCGGTTGCCCCCCATGTACATGCCCCCGTCGGTGTTGCTGGCCCTCAGCGTCGGTGCTGCCATGTACATGCCCAAGCGGTGTGCGTCGGTGCCTTCCGTCGGTGTACATGCCCCCGTCGGTGCCTTCCGTCGGTGCTGCTGGCGCTCAGCGTCGGTGCTGCTGGCCCTCAGCGTCAGCGCATCCACGTAAAATGGGGGGGAACCTGGGGGATTTCCAGGGGGTGGTAACCCTGGGCGTGGCTGGAGGGTAAAAATGCATATTCCCTATTAGGGGTAGGAGAATTTTGGAAGGGGCGCCCCCCTCATGTACACGCCGGTGGTGTACATGGCCCGAATGTACATGCCAAGCGGTGTACATGGCCCGAAAAGCGGGGGCAAAGCACGGACCAAGCGGGGGAAAAACACAGACCAAGGCGGCTTAAAAACGACCCGAACAGACCCGAAATACGGACCAAGGCGGCTTAAAAATGACCCGAACAGACCCGAAACACGGACCAAGGCGGCTGAAAAACACGGATTGAGCGGGGGAAAAACATGGAACAAGCGGTGGGAAAAACACGGACCAAGCGGGGGAAAAACACGGACCAAGGCGGCCTAAAAATGACCCGAACAGACCCGAAACACGGACCGAGCGGCTGAAAAATGACCCGAACAGACCCGAAACACGGACCGAGCGGCTGAAAAATGACCCGAACAGACCCGAAACACGGACCAAGGCGGCTTAAAAATGACCCGAACAGACCCGAAACACGAAAAACACGGACCGAGCGGCTGAAAAATGACCAAGGCGGCTTAAAAATGACCCGAACAGACCCGAAACACGGACTGAGCGGCTGAAAAATGACCAAGGCGGCTTAAAAATGACCCGAACAGACCCGAAACACGGACCAAGGCGGCTGAAAAACACGGATTGAGCGGGGGAAAAACACGGAACAAGCGGAGGGAAAAACACGGACCAAGCGGGGGAGAAACACGGACCAAGGCGGCTTAAAAATGACCCGAACAGACCCGAAACACGAAAAAGACGGACCGAGCGGCTGAAAAATGACCAAGGCGGCTTAAAAATGACCCGAACAGACTCGAAACACGGACCGAGCGGCTGAAAAATGACCCGAACAGACCCCAAACACGGACCAAGGCGGCTTAAAAACACGTGTTTGAGCGGGGCGTCTAAGCGTGGAGACGCCCCGCGCAAAATAGGGTTGAGCGGGGCGTCTAAGCGTGGGACGCCCCGCAGAAACACGGTTGAGCGGGGCATCTAAGCGTGGAGACGCCCCGCACAACCGTGTTTGAGCGGGGCGTCTAAGCGTGGAGACGCCCCTGCAAAACACGCTAGCGGGGCGTCTAAGCGTGGAGACGCCCCGCGCAAAACGCGGTGAAACGCGGGGGAGCAGGGCGTCTAAGCGTGGAGACGCCCCTGCAAAACACGCTAGCGGGGCGTCTAAGCGTGGAGACGCCCCGCGCAAAACGTGGTGAAACGCGGTGGAGCGGGGCGTCTAAGCGTGGAGACGCCCCGCGCAAAATAGGGTTGAGCGGGGCGTCTAAGCGTGGGACGCCCCGCAGAAACAAGGTTGAGCGGGGCGGCTAAGCGTGGAGACGCCCCGCACAACCGTGTTTGAGCGGGGCGTCTAAGCGTGGAG
>JANSWA010000081.1:45000-47500 GCA_028015225.1 Carex myosuroides | reverse complement strand
GGTGCCCCCTCATGTACACGCCGGTGGTGTACATGCCCCCGTCGGTGCTGTCCGTCGGTGCTGCTGGCGCTCTGCGTCGGTGCTGCTGGCGCCCAGCGTCGGTGTTCCCATGTACATGCCCAAGGGTGTACATGCCCCGTCGGTGTTCCCATGTACATGCCCAAGGGTGTACATGCCCCGTCGGTGCCTTACGTCGGTGCCCCGTCGGTGCCTTACGTCGGTGCCCCGTCGGTGCCCCGTCGGTGCCCCGTCGGTGCGGCGGGCGCTTTGCGTCGGAGCCTTGAAAAAAAATTGAAAAGGGGGTGGCCACCATGTACATGCCCAAGGGTGTACAAGCCCCCGTCGGTGCCTTTCGTCGGGGTATATGCCCCCGTCGGTGCTGTCCGTCGGTGCTGCTGGCGCTCTGCGTCGGTGCTGCTGGCGCCCAGCGTCGGTGTTCCCATGTACATGCCCAAGGGTGTACCTGCCCCCGTCGGTTCTGCTGGCGCCCAGCGTCGGTGCTTCCGTCGGTGCAGCTGGCGCCCAGCGTCGGTGCTTCCGTCGGTGCAGCTGGCGCCCAGCGTCGGTGCTTCCGTCGGTGCTGCTGGCGCCCAGCGTCGGTGCTGCGGGCGATTTGCAAAAATTTGAATTTTGAAAAAAAATTTGAACGTAAAATCGGTGGATCGGGGCAACTTGCGTTGAAAACGGGTGAAATCACGTAAAAAAGCGGCGGAACACCAATTTTTTGACATGGGGGATTTTCAGGGGGTGGTAACCCTGGGCATGGCTAGAGCCAAAAAATGCATATTCCCTATTAGGGGGGCAAGATTTTCAAAAGGGGTGCCCCCTCATGTACACGCCGGTGGTGTACATGCCCCCGTCGGTGCTGTCCGTCGGTGCTGCTGGCGCTCTGCGTCGGTGCTGCTGGCGTCCAGCGTCGGTGTTCCCATGTACATGCCCAAGGGTGTACATGCCCCGTCGGTGTTCCCATGTACATGCCCAAGGGTGTACATGCCCCGTCGGTGCCTTACGTCGGTGCCCCGTCGGTGCCTTACGTCGGTGCACCGTCGGTGCCCCGTCGGTGCCCCGTCGGTGCCCCGTCGGTGCGGCGGGCGCTTTGCGTCGGAGCCTTGAAAAAAAATTGAAAAGGGGGTGGCCACCATGTACATGCCCAAGGGTGTACAAGCCCCCGTCGGTGCCTTTCGTCGGGGTATATGCCCCCGTCGGTGCTGTCCGTCGGTGCTGCTGGCGCTCTGCGTCGGTGCTGCTGGCGCCCAGCGTCGGTGTTCCCATGTACATGCCCAAGGGTGTACATGCCCCCGTCGGTTCTGCTGGCGCCCAGCGTCGGTGCTTCCGTCGGTGCAGCTGGCGCCCAGCGTCGGTGCTTCCGTCGGTGCAGCTGGCGCCCAGCGTCGGTGCTTCCGTCGGTGCTGCTGGCGCCCAGCGTCGGTGCTGCGGGCGATTTGCAAAAATTTGAATTTTGAAAAAAATTTGAACGTAAAATCGGTGGATCGGGGCAACTTGCGTTGAAAACGGGTGAAATCACGTAAAAAAGCGGCGGAACACCAATTTTTTGACATGGGGGATTTTCAGGGGGTGGTAACCCTGGGCATGGCTAGAGCAAAAAAATGCATATTCCCTATTAGGGGGGCAAGATTTTCAAAAGGGGTGCCCCCTCATGTACACGCCGGTGGTGTACATGCCCCCGTCGGTGCTGTCCGTCGGTGCTGCTGGCGCTCTGCGTCGGTGCTGCTGGCGCCCAGCGTCGGTGTTCCCATGTACATGCCCAAGGGTGTACATGCCCCGTCGGTGCCGCTGGCGCTCAGCGTCGGTGCTGCGTCGGTGCGCTGGCGCTCAGCGTCGGGGCGCTGGCGCTCAGCGTCGGTGCCTTCCGTCGGTTGCCCCCCATGTACATGCCCCCGTCGGTGTTGCTGGCCCTCAGCGTCGGTGCTGCCATGTACATGCCCAAGCGGTGTGCGTCGGTGCCTTCCGTCGGTGTACATGCCCCCGTCGGTGCCTTCCGTCGGTGCTGCTGGCGCTCAGCGTCGGTGCTGCTGGCCCTCAGCGTCAGCGCATCCACGTAAAATGGGGGGGAACCTGGGGGATTTCCAGGGGGTGGTAACCCTGGGCGTGGCTGGAGGGTAAAAATGCATATTCCCTATTAGGGGTAGGAGAATTTTGGAAGGGGCGCCCCCCTCATGTACACGCCGGTGGTGTACATGGCCCGAATGTACATGCCAAGCGGTGTACATGGCCCGAAAAGCGGGGGCAAAGCACGGACCAAGCGGGGGAAAAACACAGACCAAGGCGGCTTAAAAACGACCCGAACAGACCCGAAATACGGACCAAGGCGGCTTAAAAATGACCCGAACAGACCCGAAACACGGACCAAGGCGGCTGAAAAACACGGATTGAGCGGGGGAAAAACATGGAACAAGCGGTGGGAAAAACACGGACCAAGCGGGGGAAAAACACGGACCAAGGCGGCCTAAAAATGACCCGAACAGACCCGAAACACGGA